>JBBYHQ010060707.1:0-31167 GCA_038382645.1 Spergularia azorica | reverse complement strand
TATAATATATCCCAGGTTTATTCCTAATTAGATTTAATTAGTTAACGCATTATTGTCGGAGGACACCTACTCCAACAAATTAGAATAATGGCTCGTTCGTCTTTTTTTTTTAGTCCCCAGTTGTCGGTTTTCATTTTAGTATCTTTCCTATAGATAATAATCAATTTAAATTGATCTTGTGATTTACTGAGTAATTAATAACATCTTAAGATATGGTTCTTATATGTGAGATTTGAATAGTCTAAAGGTCAGACCTGTGTTAAAGTAGAAAAAATTTGAGGAGCTGGGGGAGTGAACTTCCAAGACGTTGCTTCAGAAGCCAAGACTTGTGTTAAAGTAGAAAAAATTTGGGTCTCATTTGCGTGATTGCGTCTTTACCTTTAGTTTTGTTTGTTTCTGCATGATTGTCTAAGTTTTGTTAGACAATTTCTATACATATCCAACTTATTATTTTTCATTATTCAACGATCCAATAATGAAAATACACCCCCTAATATGAAAAAATCATATATTTGAAAATACTTATAGACGAATAATATATTAAATTAAATTTTTCTTATTACAAAACATTCAAAGAAAAATTTAGAAAAGTTGTACATATGGTTATAACCGTCTGAGATGAGAGCTCTGGAGTAAATTTGGTAGTCTGAGACTAGTTAGATTTTGAGTATGAAATGAAAAAAATAAGTGGAAAGTTGATGTGACAAATTCTGAATTTTGTGGCAAGTTTGAGTGATAAAGATAGGCTAAAAGTTGAAAATGGTAATAATACCGAATAAGCCCTATTTTTGTCACGCTACACCTTTTTTCTACCTTTTTTTTTTTCCTATATAGCTACATCTTTTAAAATATTTTAACTATAAGATCATGCATCTTGCATTTTTTCATCAACTTTTTGTTGGGCTTTACAAATAAAAATTTAAATATGTGGTTTTGCAATTGAAAAAAAGTTTTAAAAACTTGTGACTTTGCAATTAAAGATTTCAAAATTGGCCCCGAAACGAAAATAAGTGTTACTTAACAACTAAACATGACTTAAAAGGTGTTGCTTCACAAAATGTATGCTAAGAAAAATGTTTCAAAAGGTGCATTTTGACCAATGTGTTACTGAAAATAAAGAAAGACTTTAGTTTTAGTGACACAATGTCGAATTTACTTCTTAACAAACTGTTTTAATCCATTTTCACTACTTTGACTATTAGACTATAATGTGTTGTTGAACTATGTTCTTGAGAGGTTTGAGGGACCTTAATTTTTTGAGCGTTGATGGAGTAACTACAACTTTGTCTTGGATAGGTCTTGTAGTACATATAACTTTTCATGTTGTTTTCATTTTGTAGGTATGCCACATATTCTCAGGATTACAATTAAAGCATCAAAAATATTGTGTTGCAAACTTTTAATGGAATGAAGAATCTACTGTCGAGTTGAGAGAGATTGAAACAAATAACTTTTTGATCCAATAAGTTGTTTCATGAAAACGATTTACATTGAAGCAGTTGTGAAGTTATCAACAAACCTACATCTAAAGATTTCCTCAAAAAAAAAAAATATAGTGGAACCAGACAAAAAAAAGAGGGAAGAACTTGTGAAACCACACAGAAAAAAAAGAGGAAATATGATATAGATAACCACATCACTTAGAAAATAGAGAAGTTTCAACACACTCACCTACTTTAATCTTTAAAACTACTCCAATTTCTCAATTCTTATACCTTACCCATGAGGTTATGATATAAATTTCCTCAATTTCTTGCTTACTCCTTGTTGGAGTAATGGCTCCAAAGCCATGTTTGAGCATTGGATACCTCATTACTACTATGCTTATTGCACCTATTAAACACCTGTTTATTATCATGTTAATTGTGTGATTATGGGTGTTTTAATTCCATAATCAATCTTTGACACTTTGGTATCCATAACATCTTTTCCACCCACTATATAAGAAACTAAGAAAGCCTATTGTGTTCGTTTTTATATCGAACGTAATACACAAAACATCTCCTGATTGTTGGGTAATTGTATGAGTGTGCAAACTCCAACTTTTGTACGTGAATGGTCGTGTGCAAAAGTAGTTGTGTTAACCTTGGGGAGCATTCCAGCCAGTGACGATGACCACCAGTGTCGGGCCGTAATCGCTTTCAATTAAGTCAGTGGTCTCCTACTGCGGCACAACTTGAAATCGTTCTTTGATCTTCCTTATACAACCATTGTTGACCCTTATTTCTAACACTCCTAAATCAAATTCGTACTTTGAAGTGTATCTATACATCGTCCAATTCTAAACAATCTTCCCCCTTTTCATATTAGGTCAGTTCACAATGATCTTAAATATTCTCCATTTGTATGTATGTCATTTGTTTTCTTTAAAATTCATGACTCGTATTATCGTGAGACCGTCTCCACATAACTTGTTCTTCTGACTCACTTTGACTTTTGACACTAAAAACCTTGTGAAATGAGCGTGAAACGTCATATAAATTGGGGGAATCGGGAGAGTATATATGTCATTTAACTTGGCCCGACCCGTTTGAGAGACTCACTTGACAGTTGACACTCTCCAAAGCTCGAAAAATCATCTCCTAAAACTCGTGAAAACATCACCAATATTTCCCTCCACATCCTCTCCAGTCTCCTCCTCACACAATTTTCCCTCATCACCACCATGAACATCTTCCTTCTCTCTCCACCACTCCCCACCCGCTTCCCTCCTCTCCACCTCCATACTCCCTTCTCCCCCCACCGCCGCCTCCTCTCTCCACCACCACCTCCTCCGTCCTTCCCCTCCACCACCTCCACCTCTCCCGCCACCACCTCCTCCTTCCACTTCACTCAAACCACCGCCGAATTCGACGACAACGACGAAAACGACGCCGTTCCTCGCACCTCCCGCCACCGTTACGACTTCACCCCTCTCCTCACCTACCTCTCCACCACCACCACAAGCACCACAAGCACCACCACCGCCGCAACAATTCCAACTCCCGAGTCCAACTCGCCTCCCGACTCGCTCGACCTTGCCGAACTCGAACTCGCCGACTCGTACCGCGCGGTGCCGGCGCACTACTGGCACACACTCCTAAAATCTCTCGTCTCCGCCACGTCACCTCACCCTGTCACCACCGCGTACGCCGTCGTAGCGTGGCTGCAACGCCACAAGCTCTGCTTCTCATACGAGCTGCTCTACTCAATCCTCATCAACGCCTTGGGAAAATCCGACAAGTTATACGAAGCGTTTCTCCTTTCGCAGCGGCAGAAGCTCACTCCGCTGACCTACAACGCGCTAATCGGCGCCTGCGCTCGAAACGACGACGTTGAGAAGGCGCTTCATTTGGTGGCGAAGATGCGGCGCGACGGTTTCCCGCCCGATTTCGTCAATTACAGCTTAATTGTTCAATCAATTGCACGGACAAATAAATCCGATTCCTCAATTTTGGTTAAATTATACGATGAAATTGAAGGGGATAAGATTGAGCTTGATGCGCAGTTGTTGAATGATATAATTGCAGGTTTCGCGAAAGCCGGAGATGTTGATAGGGCGTTGTATTTCCTGTCTGTGATGCAGGCGAACGGATTAAGCCCGAAGACGGCGAGTTTGATGTCGATTATAATGGCGTTGGGGAACTTAGGGAGGTTCGAGGAGGCGGAGGGGTTGTTTGAGGAGTTGAAGGAGGGAGGGATGAAGCCTAGGACGAGAGCGTATAACGCGGTTTTGAAGGCGTATGTGAAGGCAGGGATGTTGAGGGATGCGGAGTTGATTGTTTCCGAAATGGAGAGGTTTGGGGTGTTGCCTGATGAACATACGTATAGCTTGTTGATTGATGCTTACGCTAATGCAGGGAGGAGGGAGAGTGCTAGGATTGTGTTGAAGGAGATGGAGGAGAGCAATGTAGGTCCGAATTCTTTCGTGTTTAGTAGGATTTTAGCTAGTTATCGCGATAGAGGGGACTGGCAGAAGGCGTTTCAGGTGTTGAAGGAGATGAGGGATTGTGGTGTGAAGCCTGATAGGCATTTTTACAATGTTATGATTGATGCGTTTGGGAAGTATAATTGTCTCGATCACGCTATGGATACGTTTGATAGGATGAAGGAGGAGGGGATTGAGCCCGATAATTGTACTTGGAATACCTTGATTGATAGTCATTGTAAGTGTGGGAGGCATGATAGGGCGGTGGATTTGTTCGCAGAAATGCAAGAGAGTGGTTGTGCTCCTTGTATTACGACGTATAATATTATGATCAATTGTTATGGTGAGTTGGAGAGGTGGGATGATGTTAAGGTGTTGTTGGGGAAAATGCAGGGTCAGGGATTGTTGGCTAATGTCGTGACATATACGACTTTGATTAATATATATGGGCAGTCAGGGAGGTTTAAGGACGCGGTTGAGTGTTTGGAGGTCATGAAAGCCGGAGGGCTGAAACCTTCCGAGACCATGTACAATGCCTTGATCAATGCCTATGCGCAAAGGGTAAATTTTCTGTGCTTTACTGCAAACTTTTAGTATTCTGTTTGTTTACTTTGTAGTAATATATAGTCTTGATTCAATGTGTATGTTTCTGGCATTGTATGAGTTGGTTCCGCCAATGTGGTTGATATGTAGAGCGGAAGCATATGAAACCGAGTGAGTGGTATGCATTAGATTAAAACCAGGTCCTTTAGGTTTTAGCTGTTAGCACAGAACATCATACTGTGAAACCTGGTCTTTTGTTAGGTTAGGAAGTTAAGATCGTTGGGGCAGGGCTGTATCATTCCATAAGCTTCTACTTCTACCAAGGATCACATGCCATTTGTGGGGGGATGTACAAAACATTTGTTCCTCCGCATTTATAGGCATAACTGCAGGAGTCTATAGATGCTATGAAGTATGAACCACAGTATTGCCAACCTCTTAGCGAGAGCTGACAAAGGAAGATAAACATAGAACGCTGAGCAAATTTCATCTATTTGTTGGTGAGGAGTCGAGGTCCAGAATTGCTTGATTGAAGTGTTCTGTTCAAGTCAAGCCTTGATTTCAAAAAAAAAAAAAAAAAAAAAAAAAAAAACAGGCCACTCTCTGACCACATGTTCATATGACCCGGTTTAAGAACTATCTCTATTTTTAAATATGCCTCCACAACTTCAGCTGCATCTGCCTCTTAAGCAACTGAAACCCTGTTCACACTCTACGGCAATTGCTAGAAGCTTACCTAGTATTAGCTACCTCCATTTTTTCAACCTCACCTTTTCCACCTGCAAAGACCGCAGCATCAGAGTTGATTTGTCCAAGATCAGCAAAGGAGTATACCACACGATACACATAATTGGACAAAGGCATATAGGTGGCCTCCACAGGGGCTCCAACATGAGCATGGAAGGTTCTGTAAACGTGGATCATATTCAAAAAGCTTTATAACTGTAGTATCTGAATCCTTGTGGTTGAAGGTGCTATCGTTCCTGGTCATTCATACCTCAAGCATTAATGAGATTTAGAGTGTTTTATCTCGCCTATATATTCCTTGCCTTGCCCATTTGCAGTATTTCGGTGAAGGAAATTGAAGTCCTTATTAAGGATTTCATTGCTATTCATCCTACTGACTGTTTTTTAATAAATATTTTGGGCGGGAGTGTTTTGTATTGAAATTTCTAGCACTCAACTTCGGATCATGGTTGATACTATTTTGTTTACTAAGTATGTGTAATGTGTTTGAACTATTGTTTTTCATATGCAGGGATTATCAGATCAGGCAGTTAATGCATTCAGACTCATGAGAGCAGATGACCTCAAGCCAAGTATTTTAGCGCTTAACTCATTGATTAATGCATTTGGGGAAGACAGAAGAGATTCAGAAGCATTTTCTGTCTTACAGTATATGAAGGAGAATGTAAGTGACAGTAATTCACTACCATTTAATTTCATTAATAGCTCAAGCTATCATTTTATTCTGATTCTCTGTCATTGTATGGGCTTCTATGCAGGGGTTGAAACCAGATGTGGTTACATATACAACCCTTATGAAGGCGTTAATACGTGTTGACAAGTTTGATAAGGTATGAACTCCTGTATCTGAACCAATGTCTGTTATCAATAAGCTTTATTATGACTTTTTGCACCTGCTGTCATGCTTGTGGTCCAGAACTTCTGACGTTCTGTTCTAGACCTTTATGAATCCCTGCTTTCAGGATGAAGTCTAATCTCTGGAGGGTTTCCTTTTTTTTTTTTGTGGTTACAATGTCAGAGTAAAATAAAAAGGTTACTTCTGTATGTATTTCGTTGAGAACGAGATATAGGAGCTTCTGGATCAGTGCTATATGAATATGAAGTGTTATTTCAATAATATTGCTTAGCTTGTCCTCAATCCATCTTGTTATGTGGAGTTTCTGAGGTGAGGAAGATGTGAGTGTCTGTGTGTGTGTGTGGGGGGGGGGGGGTGTTACTATACAGCCTATACGCAGATGCATTTGAGCTACTTAGTAACATATGATCCAGGTTTGGTTGTATATATAAAACTTTTACATTACTTCAGCAATTGCATAAATGTAGAAGTATCTGATCAAATTTATATATGAGAATAATATGAGACCCATTTCAAAATTTCAGGTCCCTGCTGTTTACGAAGAGATGATATTGTCTGGATGCACACCGGATAGAAAAGCTAGATCAATGCTGCGTTCTGCTCTGAAGTACATGAAGCGCATGCTGAAATGATAGCTTTTGGAATCAGCCTTCCGCCCACTGCTGATTATATATACATCCGATGAACTTGTCGATCTGCTATTTTGGCAGGGTTAGCTTTCTTATCTTTATTCATTATCTCCGAGGATTTACCATTTCTTTATATGGTGTCTGATTTATGTTGGCTGGGTCTACCCGTGTAAACATGGTTCGACATAAAATCACTTTCCCCTTGTAAGTAATAGGCCATTGGTTTAGAGACCGTATGTCTACCCCTGTAGCCTAAAGGTGTTCTTCTATCCCTGGTCCAGTCATCCGTGAAGGTTTTTGCCTTTAGAGATTGTATGTCTAGGCCAGCACTTCTTTTTAACGAAAACTACAATAACAGTATACGGTGTATTAAGAAGGGCCGGAGACTGCCTTCTCAAGAAAAAAGGGGCTGGTAGCTGAACTTGTCAGAATTCCTAAATTCTGTATGAACTCAAAACCAGGTCACTTGTTTTAATTGCAGATGTTACTGAGCGTATCTGTTATGAGCAACATGAGCTGAACAGGTCCGTGAAGACCGGTGCATGGGTACCTCAGACATCGAAACCAGGGGATAGCACATTCTTGGTTGATTGGTTATAATTTGCCGGAACAAAGCAACTGGTGAGGGATTCAACTGATGTCAGATGTTAAGATTAGGATCATACATAGCCAAAGACTGAATTTGTAGATCAATTGTACATACTCCAGTTTCTGAATTTTGTACAATGCCTGGATACTCAGATACTTTGGAATCACTTTTCCCCCCACAGCCATGAGAATTATGGCTACCTTGATGTATCTTTACTGTAAATCAATTGAAAAAAACCAATTATTCGTTCAATGAAATTAGTCCGGCTTCAGCTTTTTAAATGCCCTCATCACTATGGGCTCGTTTGGTGGCCATACGTTAGGGAAGTAGAGAGAAGTGGAATATTTGCACAACTCGTTTTGAAAGAAGCAACCTATGACGGGGTACAACGAACCAACCCCGTCTGTTTTCCTTGAATGCAGAAACTTAGGAGCCGGATTCTGCTGTTGTCTTGGGAACTACAGAGGATACAGACTTGTTTCGAGCATATAGTCGAGGAGTGTTGCAGGACTTTGACGAAGAGGTACTTCCTCCAAGTGAAAGAAAACTAACACGGGCAATTCAGTGATAAAAACATGGAAATGTAATATACAGGATGACCGATAAGAAGTACTGCAACTGAGCTCGAATTTCATTCTATACCTCAAAGAATCATATGTAGTAAAGGGCTATACTGTGGTACAACAAAAATATATTAGCCGCACCTTCAATCCGAAGGCAGGCATGCATTTACAGGTAGTGGTATCAGGACTCAGGAGGGTATGGTAGAAGTTAAGGGCCTCTGAAGCTTGCTCTTGGAGATTCTACTACAGAACATAAATAGCAATATAACACAGGACAACATAAAAAGTCGAAAATATGATCTTATCTCTTGCAATCCAAGATCAAACACCTCCATTTTCTTTCCATATCGGTTGCGCCTCCCCATCAGGTATCCATCTAAATAGTCATCGATAGATACCCATTTCACTAATTCTGCCTCAGAATTCTCTTCACCCAGCTGTCGTGGCGCCAATTTGAAGATCGTGAAGAATGCAGCTGACCAGTCATTTATAATTCTCTACAAGTAATAAGAAGATCGTCATCAATGCTTGAGTTTGCTCATTGAAAATAAAGCATCAGAAGAGAACCAGAAATGTTCATACCTTAAAGGTGTTCAGATCTGTTGGGTTAAACATTCTAAAGCAGTCCTTTGATGATGCTGATTCATTTCCATAAATCTGCGAGTAGACGCACATAATTTAGAATCATGAAACACTGAAATAACTTTGCGAACAAATGTCAAAAGTATGCTACACACCTCGAATGTGAAAGCCATGGGAACTTTCGCAACATCATAGATGTAGTCTGTTGCAGTGCCATGGGCCAGATACCTAGACAAAAGCAAACTATGAGCTAAGTAATCCAAAGACGGCGGGGATCCTGAATATGCAAATGCCCTATTGACTGGACGCGGATTACAAAATAGGTATGCAGTCTTCAACAAATAGCTAACTTGTCTCTCACTGATCACCATGGATCAGCTAAATATAAAATCCTAATAACAATTTGCTAGGGACTCATGTTCTAGAAAATAAACATCATTTTGATGCAAGTTCTACAAAGAGAAGACTATGTGAACATTATTAGCTTTGGTTAGACAATACTAACCCGACAGAGCCTCCCCCAGAGCCAATCATGCAACGATCTTGGAAGTGACGATGATTCAATGCCGTGACCAGTGCTCTCATCTTTAGTGAAGGTACTCCCTCCGGAGTAGTGTTTTTGTGGTCATATGGCATAAACAGAGCCTGAAAACAAGAATGAGGAATACAGTTTTTAGCAGTGAACACACACATGATAACATCTTCAACCAAGCAAGAAACAGAACAATAACCAAACATCATCACAAGCAACTGCTAGACCTTGTTCAAAAATCAAAGTCATGTTTCACTGAATCCATAACTATGATTTGGTATAGAAGCTACAAGATCATGCAATTTACATTCTGAGAGGATTAACTTAGCTATTATTGCGCAATATTTATTCTAGCCTATGCAGGAAGATCAAGGTTTTTACCTTCAATTTAAGTCCCACGGAGTTGTCCTCCCAATTGCCATGTTAATGTAACAACAAATACACCCAAACCCAACCACCACGAGGAAACTAACACATTTTTACTTCTGAAAGGACTATAGAAGGGCAATGAGCAAGAGACCAAGACTTGATGTAGCAGAGCTTGAAACTACCCTTGAACCATAGAAACTTTTCATATTAGTCAGGCTGATACTGACCCTTTAGAGTTGGGGAGAAAAAAAGGGGGGGGGAGATGAGGTAAAAAGTTTGCACCAGCTGTCCAATCTCTCTTAAGACACAATTTATGTAGGTAACAGCCTAGTGTTCTATTAAGGCAATGTCAGATTTTAGTTCGACGGCGGTGCTATAACACATATGCTCATCATTAAGACAAACCAGCTGCAAGGTTCTCAAATAAGGTTTCCAGGTATTCCAAATGACAACCAAAACATATGCTTGTCCAATTGACATTTTAAAACTTTTGGACATGTCATCAAATAACTGTCTCCATCTCCCCTATCAGTCAGCAACTATACCTTAGGCCTTAGCTACTTGTTAGTTTACTAGGGTCTAATGCATAATCAAGTAAACTCACAGACAATAAGAAAAAAAGTAAGAGAAATTCATACCTCCATTCCAGAGTGCACATTGACCCATACGTGCGGCTCAAATGAAAGAACAAGTTTCCGCATAATTTGTGACTCAGGCTCACTGAAAGGAGCATTTCCAGGATTTTCTTCATAAGGATCGTAATCCTATAATGGATCACCAATTCGAAACGATAACGGGTCAGTCGAAATCTCAAATGGTCAGTGTTATAGTCTTACAGAAAATGTGTGGAAGTCCCCTTACAGACTACAACCACAAAAGTACCAATATATAAAGGACCACACAGCAATGTTATGGTAATTATTCTGGACCTCGATCTGGATAACCAGCACATTCTTCATGGTCACTATTGTTACTTTCAGCCTTTGTCTGACATCTGGCATTTTTGGCTTACATAACTAAAATGTCACACAGGATTGAAAGTCGAAACCAATGTAAACAAACCGTCCTAGCACATTCTGAACTAAAAGGCAGAAGAGGGTAAGAAAAAAGAACAAAAGCAGTACAAGGGTGCATGTGCAGGATTACCATTTTCTTCAATGAAGAATAAGCAAAGTTACAGAAAGAAACAAAATTAGACTCAAACTGAAATTTCGAGATTAGGTCTTGAATTCTAATGTTAGGACATTTAATCAAGGTTGGGCCATAACTGAGAGCCTGCAGACATAGCCTTGTTAGACAACATCGTCTCCTGCTCTTTGTCTGTAAACACGGTATTGCATCTTAATAGCTATAAAAGAGCCTCCTATCTCCTACCAAAGCTCATAGAGTCACAAATTATGTCTAGGTAAATGCTCAAAATCATAAATGTTGCTGTTATATTATGTGACCAGCACGCAAACACTGACGTATCAAAGAACATCTCAGATTATGTACTCAAGTGTCTTTTGTCCTTAAGGAGCTGGGTGTTTAAGGTAATCCCTATCACAATTATACCGCAAAATAGGATTTGTTTGTCACTAGCTCTCTTATGAAGATGTCTTATCCTCATTATTTGTTTTGTTCATGATAAATTGATTTATGTGTTTTGCTAAACTTAGCTCTTAGGGCTAACTATAAGCATTTATTATTGTGTAGATTTTATAATCTATTTAAGTCCCAATAAATATAAAATCTCTTAATTGAAAAAAAAGATTGGATAACTACTCTCTCACCTAGCCCAACTTGTCTCTCCTCTCTCTCCTCCCACCCCCTAAGCAGGCGTTCCATCACCGCTGTTAGCACAACTACCATGGACCATATCGCCTCTGCCTTCATTTGATGCACACCTTTCGACAAGAAAATCCTCAACCCACACACTCTTTAGCAACCGTAGGGCCCATGATGCGTAGCATATGGCGGGTCAGAGCCGGAGGCGAGGACTCTCCTCCATGGGGCCGCCGTCAAGCGTTGTTTTAGGGGAGGAGAGAGAAATACAACGGAGAGAAAGCACGAAGGGGAAGGCGTCATAGCAGGTGGACGGCAGGGTTTAGCGTTGTGGTGTCACAGAGGTGCAATCGAAGGCGTTGTTGGTAGAGGCGAGGTGGACGTGCGGCGAGGACTGGGTTTGAGTGGCAGGGGGGAGGGAAAGAAGAGAGAGGTTGGTAGAAGTTGAGTTGGTGTACGTTATTTCCCCCTTTTCAATCATCTTCTATATTTATTTGTTGGGACTTACATAGAATCTGACATCATAATAATAAATGCTTAAACTTAGCCCCAAGGGTTAAAGTATAGCAAAACCCTAATACATGTTATTTTTCAAAACAGCAACATTACCCCTCAAAGACACCCGCCATAAGGCGGGGTAAGGGGGGTCGGATGTACGCAAGCCTTACCCTCCGTTGAAAACATAGCGAGACTGCTTACAGATGACCCATAATGAAAATTGCTTTGAGAACCGCACGGACTTACTACTACTTCACAAGATAAGAAGCGCAAACAGTTTTGTGAGCCATTTTGCTTATTCCATTACATCCTAAAGCGCAAGCATAGTTAGTCTTTGGCTCCATTGGAAATGGAAATAATATGTTATTTTTCAATAAATAAATCAGAAACGTAGAGCTTTCTCTTTCCGTATCACTTAAAACAGTTCTCCTTCAGGTCTATCTAGCACTGGCCTTTGATTGCATGCTTAACAAAAGACCTGGTTATCGAAAATTAACATTATTGGCAACATCAGCAGTACAACACTTTTTCTCTCCTTTACCCTAATGACTACCATAAATATTAGGACAAGGAGATTTAGTATCAGATTGGTTTTAAGTCTTTCATACTAAAAAGCTCGCAACTTCAATTCAACCAAAACGTTAAGTCGTTAGCAGTGGCGATCTATTTCGTAAAAACAGAGAATGAATACTACGTAGTATTTTCCTTCTCTTCTTTCCCTTTCATGTCATCGAGAAACAAACTAATACAAAACATTTTTAGTTACTTTAACTTGTTACGGGTGCATTGAAATAGCCAGAGGTGTCGGCCAAGTCTGGGGTGTCGTACAACAGCAAACAGTAGGTAGAGAGTGTGATGCAAAGTAATGCTGAGAAACAGGGGGGCTCAAAGGCAAGATCCTCAATGATAGAGTACATAAGGTTGAACAGGCTAATTCAATTCTCTCCTAAATTACAATTATCAAAAAACAATTGGAAAACACAAAAGATTTTGAAGGCAAATTTCAGCAATAATGGAGTACATAAAAACATTATGATTTAACAGACATACAAAAGTATCTCCCAAATACTAGCAATTATCAGATGAAGGTCTAACGACGGGCTACTTCAGGCCTGAAATCTAGGAATTTCCAACACCCAAAGTAAAAGATTAATGCATAGAGAAAAACATACCTTCTCCTTTTTCCCCCAATCTACACTCCAGTTGCGGTTGAGATCAACTCCTCTTCCTGTCATACAACAATATCAGTACCAGAACACACAGCCCCATATTCAATAAGGCGAAAGTCAAGTACTGACCGTTTCTTCTTTCACAAAGATCACCTGCCTCCACAAGCTTTCGCCCATTCAAGTTTTCCATTGGTACAACCTGAAGAAGAAATAATAGTGTGCGTCAGAATCTTGTATGCGTTTCCTTAGTTGAAAAGAAGGAATCTAAAACAATTGTATAAACAAGCTCAGTCACTAGGAAACTAATCCGCGTCTCAGCTGAGTATTTATGAGGAAAAAATGCTGAGTTAACCTGGGCCAAATCATACAATCAAAGCATGAGATGGGTAATACTAATGTCTTTTGAAGAATTACCACATAAATCCAGAATTCCAGATTCCATAGAGCAAGCACTTGACTCAATCGCTCTTGCAGGACACATAAAAGAACTCATACACAACATCGTCATTTATAATTCTGCTTCACTCATCTCAGAACTCCCAAAAGCCAAAAACTTAGTTTATGGGATTGCTTGGTATGGAGGGAACAATTAGGGGGGGGGAAATAATCAAGGAGAGATAGTTACTAGGGAAATCAATTAAGGGGGTCGTGATTTCTCGAATTGTGAGTTTGGCATGTTGGGAATCATTACTTGGGGCTCAAAATATTTCCTCCAGTAATTGTTACCCAGGGGGGTGGGGGAGTAATGTATTAGCTCTTGGAGGGGGTAATGAGTTATGGGCCTCAACTTTTCCTCTCAATCCAAACATGCAAAATGGTTCTAAATCATTGCTCCTCTATTTTTTCAGGCTCATTACTCCCAATCCAAGCATGCCCTAAGGCTAGTTATTTATGACAGAATAAACTTATTAGAGAATAAAGAGGTTTATACTGACTGAATCGGACACTTTCTTCGGTCCCATAGCCACAAGGAAAGAAGATTTTTGAAGTGTCACTTCTCAAAGATATCTGACATACCGCCAGTGGAGCATGCGTGTTCAATCAAGATAAAAACCAAACAAATCGAGGATACAACAAGCATAAGACAGTAAAACTAAGTTTGTCCAGAACTACAGATCTTTCGTCAGAAAATTAGGTTGTTTATAATTATGTCCATAAATTCTCCTAAACTAACTGATTCCCTGACTTCTATACAGAAAATGAGTTTGCAAGAAATTTCTCCCCGTAACAGGGTCATGATCATTTTGTCTAAATGTCATATGAGGCACTTAAATGTCTAATGGTACATGGAGCCAACATTAGATAGGCGCAAAACAGGGTGGCTATAGCATCAAGGCTCCCGTCTATGGCGAGGTAAGGAGGGTTGAGATACACACAATTTTAGTTGCTAAGCAACTTTAACCCAGTACTTCATTCAGACAATACAAGTTGATTGAACTGCCTTCATTGATTAATATCTTAGCAACACCTGGCTGCTTTCACTTTGGCCTAAGTACCATAAACCATTTCTTCTAAACTTTGATTAAATAAACGTTCCCGACAATTGGAATACAAAGATATCCTTCCCATCCTACTGGCATATTAAAATAGCATGTTTTTCAAGGGGAAAAATTATACCTTAATTAAAAGCTTGTTGAGCGTGTTGTTCAATGATGTACGGTCCATATTGGGAAGAAACTCTTCCTCACTCAAAATAGATAGAATTCGCAAGGCAAGCTCAGATGTAATGAGCTCCCTTCCATGCTGTCCAAAAGTCTGGAAGACAAGGAATCATCTGTCAAAAACAGCACCAATTACCCATCTGAGACAATTCCGACCACACCAATAACCAAATTGGAAAGATCTCAATACAAATTATCACAATTACAACAAAATGCTTCCAATCAGGCACTTTCTAACTTAAAGTTCTCTAATCTAAGCTACAATAGCCTGACCAAAAACACGGTGATACGAGATCGCGATTAACTTACAAGAAGGATCCGAAATTTAGCTTTGTCATCTTCCTTTTTGTCCTTGCAATATGTTACAACAGCAACCTTTGCTTCGTACCCTCTATCTTCAGCTTCAAATGTATCTATCTGTAACAAAAGTACACTTCCTAAGAATCTTAAACTTTACGCAATCAAAAGCTTAATCATTACTCCACTACTTAACAGCTAAATCAGCAAGAATTGAACATGATAATATACTTACAGTGAGCATATTTGGATGACGATGAACTAATGCATCAATCTCTTTCATTAAATCAGCACTACATAAAAAAAACACACATTACATTATAAATTCAACGATCTTAATCATAAGAACTAAAGCCTAAAACTTTACATTTCAACTCAAATTAACCCAACAAAAAAATGGGATTTCAAACACACAAACTTCTGAATAAAACCCACCAAAATTTAAAATTCGATTCTTTTCTTCCAATATAAGCACACAAAAGAAGAAATTAAATTAAAAATGAGAGAAGAATACCTGGAATGATAGAGATCACGGTTAATTGGAGTAATAATGGTGGAATTACGATCAAATTGAGAATGAACAGGTGGGAAAAATGGCAAATAAAAGAGAAAAAAGAGAAAGATCCTTAATTTTGAGGTAAAAAAAGGATCCATCTAATAAATCTACAAAAAGAGTAAAGAAGAAGTTTGAAGGACAGAAAATAATAAGAGTTTGTGTGATATTAATATGTGGGTATGGATATGATCGCCATTATTGTGTTTTGGTAAATCATTGTTCTGATTTTTGGTTGGTTAATCATCATCACATCTTTTTAATTTTGTTGTGCTTTTGCTTCGCATATGAGGAGAGAGAGAGAAGGGTAGTTGACAGTTTGTCGTCTGAAAAACACGCTCGCTGAGCACCGGCAAACCCAATAACTATTCTTCCTTTCATGCTCTTGCATTTTCGCTTATACGCCTAAATGGGACTCAAACAACTTAACTCATCCGATTTTAAGTTTGAGATTGTAGGCGGTAGAAGCTCATAAAGTTCGTATTGTTTTACCTCGTGGTCTGGGTTATATCCGTATCAATGGTTCACATAAGAAATGATTTGGTCTTAGTTGTTGTCTATAGTGTCCGAGAGCACATGGTAAGTGGGTATAGTGAGCATGAAACACATGGCGACATGGAGTGATTAAGTAAGAATAAAATTGTCATTTTGCAAGCAAAAAATGACCCGAGAATCAAAAAGTAAAGAATTCATTGACACGACTCCAAACGAAAAGGGTAAGGAATTGATCGGCATAGAAGAAATATAAGTCTATCCACCTAAAACGATGAGAATGACAAACATCTTTTAAGTTTTCTTATAAGTAACACATTTAAAGAGCATTTGCGCAGAGCCGTTTGAGAGAACCATAGGGTCATATGCCAAACTAAAGGGGCTCCCTAGTATTAATACAACAAACAATAGACTAAATCTTATGTAGTAATAAAACTTATTAACTGCGACCATTGAGCGCTACGCAACGTACATATGTGTCGTGCTATGTTGTCTAACAATACTATGAGTACATGAATTTGATCCATAAATTTGGGGCTCTAGGCAACCGCCCGTATTGCCCAGATTGAAAGGCGCCTCTGTTTTTTCCGTGCTTTTGAAGGTATCTTTGTAGCTAAGACCAGTGGAAAGTGATGATTACCTCTTTTGTGTGTGCAGTTTAGATTAATAGTTCCCTTATTTGGGTAAACCTCACATTTGGTGAAATCTTATCGAGATCAGAAAATACGTTTCAAATTGCAATACCTGCTAATCTTGTTTGCACACGTCATTATACTGATCAAAACAGTAAAATGTGAAGTCATTGTTAAACGTGATCATATCACGAAAACAATACCCTATATCCGAAGTTCATTGGATTCCAATGTTTTTTTTTTCTTATATATTAATTGTTTATTTATCACTTTTTAATAATAAACGCGTGTAGAAAAGAGAAAACCTAGGATGGTACGAGCATTCGCAATATATAGGAATCTTGTGTGACGTTATTTTAACTTGTTAGGTTGTTCCCAACCCACATGTCTCCTCCAATCGATCAGGATCTATTAACGTCACTTCCCATTAACTTGCTGGGAGCAAAGGCGGTTGATTATCCCATGATGTCAAATCACAAGTTGGCATTGAGCAGCAATGAATTCTTGATGCTTTGAAATATAGAAGGCTAGTTGGATGATTAATATATCTTACCATTACACGTCCAGAATTAGCATACTCGATGTACATCTTGTCACAGTTTATGAATGCACCACGCAAAGGGAGGCAGCTTTGAGAGTCGTGCGTAATCTGAAGGCCAGGCGAGAAATTGTAATTGATAATTCACCGGAGTTGCAGCTGCATGGATATAGTGACTCAGATTGGGGAACATGCCCAATCACTCGCCAATCAATTTTAGGGTCTTTTGTGGCACTTGGAGGATCACCCGTACCTTGGAAGACGAAAAAACAAGCAACGGTAGCGTGATCGTCCGCGGAGGCAGAATACATAGCAATGACGCATACCACAAGTGAGTTGATTTGGTTGAAATTTTTCTTAGCTTCACTAGGAGATCAGGAGTGTATCACACTAAAATGGTGGAATTGTATTGTGATAACCAGGTCGCACTAAATATCTCAAAGAACCCGGTATTCCATGATCGAACAAAACACATAGAGATCGGTTTTTATTTCATACGGCAACATTTGGTACAAGGTACTATTGCGACATCATACCTTCGTATAGAGGAGCAATTAGCTGATTTGCTGACCAAATCACTTGGTAAACAACAGTTCGACTATCTTCGAGGCAAGTTGGGCATCCGATTACCGTTTGCTCCAGCTTGAGGGGAGTATGAAAGTATATTAGGTTTTAGGTAAATATATAGTATATTAGGTAATTGTATAATTAATATGATAGGTTACTTGTGAGGGTTAGCCTACGAAACATGTATAAATGTAGCCTATGATCCATGTATGATGATATGCTCAATAACACAATTCGTTCCCGTATATGCCTGAGTTCTAATATGTAACCATTCATCGCTACGCAACATATATATTTGTCTTGTTATGCTACATAACGGTACTCTAGGTATATGAATTTGATCCAAAAGTTCCATTTTCTTTACTCTTAAGAGCCTCTAGAGCAAGTTCAATTATTGAATAGTTATCCGAAGGGATGCATTTCTTGAGTGATCGTCGAAAAACAAGTAAGATTGGGAAGGGGATTTCACTTGGATAAGAAAATGTTCCATCGTAGAATTTAAAATATAACTTGTATTGTAAAGCAAAATGGGTTATATTTAGTAAATAAATCACCCAACACGCCCAGATTATACCTTTCAGACAATTTTGTTCAACACGCGACAAAAAAAAAAAAAAAAATATGCCTCCTCCCCATCCTGGTTTCTCTCCCCATCATCGAAATATAACTCAACGGGGGCTATATGAATATTACAAATATATATCATATATTCTAGGTCTATTTGGGTCATTGATTATTTTCCCTGTCTCCGAATTAAAGTCGATACACATTTCTTTCAATACCTATTCAAAGTTACTTTCCTTCCATCTTTCTGCACTACAAATACATCTCGCAAAAGGACCCCAATCAACAAAAAAAGGTCTGTATTTAAAACGTCACGAATCATGTGCGGACGAAATGATATAAATCGCGGATCTATCTGACTGCTATAACAAAACTGTTTACCAAGGAATGCTCTAGAGGATCTCTATAGAAACCTCACACAGCCGACGTCACATACACGATAAAAAATGTCAATTGCAATCCGGACTAATGACTATTGATGGTAAGGAGTGACAATTGCGATTCGGACAAATGTCTCGTGATGGCAAGGCGTGTGGTTCACGTGATCGTCGAAATCCATCGCTAATTTCTGTCGGACATGGTTGATGAGTTGATACCTTACAAGCCAAATGCGAGCGTGCATCGTATTCGTTTACGAGATCATTATGAAGTACAAACACAAAGTCTACTACGCAGATACGAGGAATAAAAAAATGTGACAATCTGACAGTGACCCATCGTACTTGTCACATTTTCTTTAAAATTAACCTTCTTTTTTTATCTAAGGCCGGACGAACGATTCTCATCCAATCTAACCTGGAATCTTTACCCATCTTTGCTATGGCTACCGCTGTACTGGTTAAGCGTTCCTGTCAGACAATGGACGGTATTCACCGTGATTTCTTTTGGAAAACTTCTAATACAAAAAAAGATCTACCCATGATTGCATGGGATAAAATCTGTCGGCCAAAAACTATGGGAGGTTCGGGGCTGCGACGCATGACCCCTTTTAACCAAGCTTTGATAGCTAAAATAGGCTGGAAATTTTAACTCAACCCTCTAACCTATGGGTATCCCACATTCACCAATAACGTTACCTCAAGGGTCGGTCTTTTTGGGATATCAAGCCAAAACAGTTAGACTCATGGATCTGGCGCCACATTCTCCAATCCCGTGAACTTCTCCGCAAAGGGATACGTTGGAAGGTTGGTGATGGCACCTCTATATCATTTTGGTCTGATAATTGGTGTTATCCACAAAACCTACTCCACACTTTACAAATTCCTGCATATTCGGTGGATCTCTCCCTCCGAGTGTCCTATTTTATTACGGCTGGAAGGTGGGATATAAGGGGACTTGCTTCTGTTCTGCCTTCATTTATCGTCCAAGTCATCTCATGCATTCCAATTCATTCTACCTCTATCCCTGATACTTTCTGTTGGGGAGCCTCTTCCAACGACGACTTCACTGTCAAATCGGCTACATGGATGGCCCATGATTTACCAACCACGGATCTTGGCCGTTTAAATGGATTTGGAATCTCGACGTCACTCCAAAACTTCGCATTTTTTTGTGGCAGCTTCTTAGTCAGGGAATTCCTTCTAGGCAGCGTTTAGCACACCGCATTCCGCACATTTCCCCGATATGCCCCCTATGCTATAATGCAAATGAAACTGATGATCACCTATTCTTGCAATGCCAGGTGGTCAAATTGATCTGGGCTCACCCCACGATTCGAACTTGGTTAGATCTCCATCTAACCAACACTACTATAACCTCCCTATTTTCCAACCGTACTAGCCTTTCTAAAACACAGTTTGAACGTCTAACTTATATTCTCTGGTTCATTTGAAAAGGTCGGAATGGTACCATTTTCCGATCTTCCCCTTTCAACATTCTAACGGTTGTCTTCAAAAGTAGGTCGGCATATGAAGAATAGACAACCAGAGTGGCGATCAATCAGCAACAATCATCGCAGCCGCAGCCTACGCCTTCCCCATTATCCTCTGGAGGGGGACGTCGTCAAGAGCACGACCGTCAAACCCCATGGCAACGACCCCCCGCACAGGCATTCAAGTTAAATTTTGACGGTTCACTCGTCCGTGGTAATGCGGCTGCTGGAGTCATCATTCGCGATAGCACCGGTGCCCCCGTTCATATCTCCTCCACGAACCTTGGAAATTGTTCAATTTCGGTCGCAGAAGCCACTGCATTGCGCAATGGTCTTCTTGCTGCCCAACGACTCAACATTGCGGAACTGCACATTGAAGGAGACAATCTCGTTGTCATCAACTGCCTTCGAGGAGCGTTTCGTTGTCCTTGGCTCATCGACACGCTTATCCGGGATACAGCTGAGCTGCTACACCATTTTCATCACTACACGATCTCGCATATTTTTCGTGAAACTAACCAAGCGGCTGATTGGGTTGCTAAATGGGGTCTCAACATCCTACAGACTCATGATATACCCCTGCCACCTCCCTACCATCTCTCTTGTATTTTGTCTGCTGACAGATTAGGTGATACCCTGACTAGAAGGATTACCTGATCTGGTACGCTTGTTTACATGTTCTTACCTCTGATGAAAAAAAAAAAAAAAAACCTCCTCTTCAATTTGACCCCGGGAAAACCGATACTCCTTATTCCTTCATTTTTGTGCTTCTTGTTTTCTTACTACCATACAAATGTCATGGTGATGATTAAGGCACTTGAATCCAAATGGAAGCCTATTCTAACCTATTACTTCGTACATGGATGCTGATTGTGTGTTAAGACGTTGAAAAGTTCGCTATGACGCATGTATACATGATAACACGACGAGAGTCCAATGGGTTGTAATACCACCATTCTAAGTCGTTTTATTTCAACACTCACTCTAAGATCATGTTTATTGGTGTTATTCATGATTTAGTTCATGAATAAAACAAACAACTCAAGTATGTGAACTATCAAAGAAAAATACAAATTAGATAGTGAAGCATGATCTTAGAGCAAGGCATGCTATTAGTTCATAATCTAGCTCATCAATTAGAGAAAAGTAATTTAAGAGAACGAAAGAGATGGCGTTTTCAATACTAATGCCAAATCATGTTTCAACTACTTCACGCCCCCATGTCTATGCGCGCAGAACAATTGCAGGTTGATCTAGTTCACCAATTAATCACATCTTGAGATGGGATTAGATTATGTAATATTTTAATGAAGACGTGTAGTTTATATCTTACCAATAAACATGACTATCTCACCAGCAGTGGCGGACCCAAGATTCCAGGAATGAGGGTTCGAAAAACGGCTAAGCACGAATTGTTTAACCTAAAAAAACGATAACTAAAAAAAAGACGACATTTTAAAATATGCACATATTTGCGTAAATATAACCAAGAAACGACAAAAGTTGACATAACCTTATTTGTTATTCTTGTAAATTTGGCATCAATATGATTAGTTTTTGTCGTATGAAAGTATTTTGGTATGGAATCGAAGTCAATTTGATCGATAAATTTGAAGTAAGCATTAATAATAGTGAAAAAAAGAGTTATTAGAAATTGTGACAACTCGATAATTTACAAAAAAAACTATACAAGTAAATGTGTAAGAAAAAAAAGAAAAATAACATTATGGGAATATGGCGGGCGAGATTAGTAATAGAGCGGCGACGTATAACACCTCTCTAATACAATAGTACATGATAAAATGGTAAATAATATTAGTATCGGCAAATTCACGTGGTGCCTCCGAACTATGTCAAAATGCGCATGGTGCCCCTACTAGTATTTGTATTTATATTGTTATTAATTACAATTTGTTTTATTAAATTTCACTAATTAAATGCCACTTCATTATTTAACATTCGAAAGCTAACGCCGTTAAGGAACATGGGGGGTTAGGGGCACCACGTGCCTATAGGTGCAAATTTCGAGGGCACCACGGTGTACACGTTTCAAAGGTAAGGGCATTATGCGCATTTTGACATAGTTTGGGGGCACAACGTGAATTTGGCGCACTAGTACCTAATGAAATTAATATAGAGGTAGCATGCCCATTCTGACATAGTTTGGGGGCACCACGTGAATTTGGCGTACTAGTATATATCTAATGAAATAAAAAAAATGCTATAAGAAGGCTTCAAATAGATTTGAACCCAGTTGGTTTGAATCTTTGTGAACATCAAAGACCACTGATCCAAGGTCGCATATGTGATTAGATCAGGAATCAATATCTAAGAATATGAAAAATTAGAAATAATGGGGGTTCACATCTCCCACAATGAACCCACGCAGGTCCGCTACTGCTCACCAGTAAGCCAGTTACCACGTCCCTAATGAGAGAGAAGTGTAGATTCTTTGTCTTAACTTAATATACGATTTCGTGTCCTTCTCATTAATCTTATGAAAATAAATAAATATTTTTTTAATAAAGTACATATATAGTCTATCTATATATTTTACTAAAGACGTCCTCGTTGACACATGTCGCGATTCTAGGCCTTATCGCTACGTGTCGAAGCGGATTTCCACATGGCGAGCTCACAGGAAACGTCGCCACATAAGCGTGCCACGTGTCAACACGATTTTCCACATGGCGATCTCACAAGCAATGTTACCAGGTAACTTTGCCATGTCATCAAAGTGAGACACGTCAATATTTAGCACAAAGCAAACTACCAAAAAGACAATAGTAAGGTTTGAACCCACGACCTGCTGGTATTTGTAAATATAAGTTTACCATTGTGCCACAACAACTTACTTGATACTATTTTCTTTTTTTTAAGATCATAAAAGGGGGGCAAAAATATTTACAAATATGTAGAGAATGTTTAATTAAGGATAGTCATTTATTATATATATATATATATATTTTTTTTTTATGTAAAAGATATGATCATTTCTTATATTTCACATAGTTACGTCTTCAAAATGTGAAACTGATCCAAATATATATTTGAGTTAATCTATTTTTCTAAACCCAATTTATTCACTATCTTTTCTTAATTGAAAAACACGATGCTCATGGATGCAATCAGAATACCAATAATACGACAACTCAGTTTCTAAGGATTGATATGTTAGTAGCTAACTTTTTTTTCTAGCCAAAATTGGGGTCGATGTTTAGAAAGGGTGTTGGGTATCGCATAGAGTAATGTTGGGTATGCAGGTCGTGTAAGGGAGTGAATAAGGTTTTAAATGAGGTTGGTTATAAAAATGGACAAGGGTTAGGCCGGTGGGGTATAGGAATCGATCGGTTGAGGGGGTCGAGTGGAAAATTTGACTAAAAGTGGGTCAACTTCACAAAAACTAATAAGTGCGAACCTAAATTCAGTTAGGAATGATTAGAGACTTCACCAGTGCAATGATATCAATTTTGAAGACATGATTCACCGTAATTTTTTTTTTTTTTGTTTTTAATTCAAATGAGTTAAAAGAAGTGCTTAGTACAGAATACAATTTAACATTAACTGTTAACTTTATACGTAACCAACAATCTCAAAAACAGAAGAAATTTTGTGTAACCGTAACACCAAATCGTTAATGTTACCGTGACATAAGTGGAGTTATGTAAAATAAGAGACTAATGTAATTTGTATATTAGCGTAATGCATCAATTTGATATGTTTTATTGACTACCAAAATCAATGCATTCATTTAAGTTATGAAATTTATAACATACTCACGAATTTACAGTCTGGAAATAAATAAGGTTAGAGGAATAAGAGTTAAACAATTAACCGAGTTAAGGGCGTCGGGTAGAGGAGTTCACGTGCAGTAAGTTAAGTAAAAAATTAGAGGGGATGCTATTTGGATCGGGTGTAGGGTATCAGTTAGCTAGTGAGGTCACGTAAAGGAGTCGAGGGGGATTGAGCGGTTAATTTGAACATTTGATCAAGGGCGAGGGGTATAACTAAAACAATTGTTGGTTGGTAAGAGTTTTGGTTAGGAATTAGGAAAGATCTAGAGGTGGGAGTATGGTAGTAATAATGTTGATGATGAGATGATGATTTTTTATTGGAGGTGCGTGTAGAGGGATTAAGGGGGAATGATGTCGCTTAGGAAAATCGACTAGGGAAAGGGGCGACTAAGATAGTTGTCATGATGAAAAGAATTGTTGAGTATTAGAGTCGGTGGGTAAGTGTGGCGGTGGAGTTGGGATAGTTAGGTTGGGGGGTTTGAGCAATTCAAGTAAGTCAAAGGGGGACATGATTTTAAAATGGACAAGGGATTTAATTTGGAAACCACACAAGGCTGCGTGGTTTCCAAACTTTACGTGACACCTACTTTTGATACAGTAGATCAACTCCTAAATTCTGCATTAGTAACTAAAATGTTTGTTTGTTACTTTCAATTATCTATTACCATATACGGAGTATGTTATAGTCACAACAAATTTTCTATTTATGTTCCTCAATATTAGGGTATACAATTCTTGAAATAAGTTTTTCCAATATATACAGAGTAATAACATGTTACTCCCTCCATTTCTTAGGGCTTGCTTAGATTGAGAGTAATTATTAGGGGGGTATTAGGAGTTACAATAAGGGGAAAATTAGAGAAAATGTGGTGGTGGAGGGAGGAAATGAAGGGTGGAGGAGGAATCATTACCCCCATATGGGAATAATGCATTACCTAGGGGGAGGGGAGTAATGCGTTACCCCCCATATGGGGGTAATAGTTCCTGCTCTACCCCTTATTTCCTCCCTCTACTACCACCATTTCTACCATTTTTCCCTTATTTTATCTCCTATTACCCTCCTAATAATTACTCCCATTTTAAGCAAGCCCTTATAGTTCTTTACATAGAGAAAGTGGGGGGAAACTAAGGTGGGTAGAGAGAGAAATAGATTAGCTAAATGAGGGGCAGCTGTTAAGGGTACTAATTAAAAATTAATCTTTTCTCAGATCTCATCCCCACCACCCCCTCCGCCGTTGCTTCCACTGCTACATACTCCCCCTGTACCCAATCGATGCATCGTTATCATCGACATCTACTTCAAAAAAAAAAAATGGACGACCCTTGATTTGAACACAAGTGGAGGCAAAATGTGTACTATCACAAGTACAAAAACAACTAGATCACACAAAAATCATCGGAATTCCAACAAACAAATTGAAAAAAAAAAAGACAGACCAATGCACTGTTCCCGTTCACCATTTTCATCTCTCCTAAACCCAGAAATCCCCAATTTGATTTTTTGATTGAAAATGCAAAAGAGAAGGCAACCCAGAAAAAAAATCCCAATTTGATTTTCTTGGTTGAAAATGCAAAAGAAACCCAGAAAATTCCCCAATTTAATTTTTTCGATTGAAAATGTTAAGGAGAAGGAAACCCAGAAAAACCCCAATTTGATTTTTATTTTGATTGAAAATGCAAGAGAGATATTATGTGGAGGGAGGAGAAAACATAAAGATGGGTGGGATTTGGGGATGAAAGAATGAATGTGAAAGATGTGATTTGTAGATGAATGATAACATGAGTTTTGGAGATGAATCAATGAATGATGAAGATGGATGAATGGGCGAAGAAGGATGAATGAATGAAGAATGAATAGATGATGAAGATTGTATGATACGTGAGTTTGTGGTTGTGTGGGACATGGGGTTGTTGGATTAAAAGAGTGGAGAAAGATTAAAAGTGATTGGGTTGGTTTTGGATTAATTAGATTAAATGATTCAATTAGAAAAATTGTTAGGAGAGTTAGTAAGGGTAGTTGCGGAAACTAATGTCACAAATATTGGCCTGAAATGGAAACGTAAAGAATCAAAAGAAATTGCCAAAAGAAGAATACGTAAAGAATCAAAAGAAATAGAGAGAGTACATGGTTGATATAAACATTTTAGTTCCCGTGCATTTGCACGTGCCAAAATACTAGTAACTTTATAAACACAAAACCCCCCTAAATAAGGAAAT
The DNA here is from genome assembly GCA_038382645.1 of Spergularia azorica. Lineage (NCBI taxonomy): Eukaryota > Viridiplantae > Streptophyta > Magnoliopsida > Caryophyllales > Caryophyllaceae > Spergularia > Spergularia azorica. The sequence continues at coordinate 5,234 of JBBYHQ010060707.1, read as the reverse complement.
GCCAAGAAATGAATGAAACGGCCTAAAGTGAAATAGTCCAAGATCCCATTGAAACAGAGGGGGGTATTAAGGCCCTGTGCGATTCAACTTATTCAACAGTGTTTTTAAATCAAATCAGATTTATTCAAATAAAATCAGATCAGTTTTATTCAAATCAAATCAGATCAGAATAATCCAAATAACAATAAATGAATCTAGTCTATTTCTAGTTATTAATTCGTCTAGTTGCAGTTAATTTATCAATTAATTCAGTTCAGATCAAATTAAATCAAGTTTATTCAAATCAAATCAAATTAAATCAGATCAGTTCTAATCAAATCAAATCAAATTAGATCAGAAAATTATAGTCCAATCGCATAAGGCCTAACAAGGGAGACATAAAATGAGACATGAAGTTGAGACAGAGAATCTCGTCTCGGGTGAGGGTTCATTTTCACAATTCAAACCATGAAACAATGAACTAAAGAACCCTAAAATTGAATTATCTTTCGACAAACACCTCGAGTGAGCTCGTAGCACTGAGCTCCCCCCACCCAAATTCCCCCCTTTTCTCAAATCGGCAAATCCTCCTCCTCTCACGCACCACCCCCAAATGGACCCCATCCCAAATCCGCCCTCTCCTCCGCCACCTGACCCCACCACCACCACCACCACCGCAAACCCCACCACCCCTCCTCCAACGGATCCCAACGATGCAAACAACGCCGCCGCAAACGCAACCTCAGACGACGTCTCCACCCCATCAAATCCACTATACCCACCCACACCACCACCGCCAGACGACGACACCACCACCACCACCTCCGAAGTCTCCACCCTCCCCTCCAAGCGCCGCCGCAAGCGCAAACACTACCCCGGCGGCATGATCTCAATGGTCCTCCGCCCTCACTCCTCCATCACCTCCTCCTCCTACCAACACCTCCTCGCCGACTCCCTCTCCCTCCCCCGCCGCCGTCGCCGCCGCACCGCCGCCATCTCCGAAGACCCCAAGCCGGTCGACGTCGACGCGTTAATCGCCATCTCCGTCGGATTCCCCGTCGACTCTCTTACCGAGGAAGAAATCCACGCCGGCGTCATCCCTACCCTCGGCGGGCCCCACCAGTCCGCCTACATCTCCGTCCGCAACCACATCCTCGCCAAGTGGCGGTCCAACGTCGACGCCGTCGTCACGCGCGACAGCGCCGTGGAAACCACTCGTCCTGAACACCGCCACCTCGTCGACGCCGCGTACGACTTCCTCGTCAGCCACGGGTTCATCAACTTCGGCCTCGCGCCGGCGATTAAGAATAATCGGAACGATGTAAACGTCACTGTTATAACAAACACAAACACAAATGTGGTGGTCATTGGGGCCGGGTTAGCCGGGCTGTGTGCAGCCCGGCAGCTCCGGTCAATGGGGTTTAATGTGGTGGTATTGGAAGGGCGGACGCGGCCAGGGGGACGGGTTAGGACGAAGAAGATGGAAGGGGAAGGAATGGTTTGCGAGGCCGATTTAGGCGGGAGCGTGCTGACGGGGATCAACGGCAATCCGTTTGGGGTATTGGCGCGGCAGTTAGGGTTTCCGTTACATAAGGTGAGAGACGTTTGCCCTCTTTATTTGCCAAATGGTAAAGCTGTTAATAATGAGGTTGATTCTAAGGTTGAGACTGTTTTTAATAAATTGTTAGATAGGGTTTGTAAGCTTAGGCAGGTTATGATGGAGGAGATGAAGTGTGTCGATGTTTCGTTAGGGACGGCATTAGAAGCATTTAGGAAGGTTTTTAATGTGGCTGATGATGCTCATGAGAAGATGTTGTTTAATTGGCATTTGGCGAATTTGGAGTATGCTAATGCTTCTTTGTTGGCGAGTTTGTCTATGGCGTTTTGGGATCAGGATGATCCCTATGAGATGGGTGGGGATCATTGTTTTATTCCTGGTGGGAATGAGAGGTTTATTCGGGCGTTGGCTGAGGATTTGCCTATTTTTTATGACAGGACTGTGGAAAGTATTAGGTATGGGTCTGATGGGGTGTTGGTTTATGCGGGTGGGCAGGAGTTTCGGGCTGATATGGCGCTTTGTACTGTGCCTTTAGGGGTTTTGAAGAGAGGGGATATTGAGTTTGTGCCCCCTTTGCCTCAGAAGAAGAAGGATGCCATTGATAGGATAGGGTTTGGTTTGCTGAATAAGGTTGCTATGCTGTTTCCTTACAACTTTTGGGGTGGTGATATCGATACTTTTGGGCATTTGTGTGAGGACCCTGCTAGGAGGGGTGAATTCTTTTTGTTCTATAGCTACTCCTCTGTGTCGGGAGGGCCCTTGCTGGTCGCCCTTGTTGCAGGTGAGGCAGCCATTGAGTTTGAAAAGAAGTCTCCAGTGGATTCAGTGGAGAGTGTTATGAACATCTTGAGGGGGATATTTCACCCGAAAGGAGTGGATGTTCCACAGCCAATTCAGGCGGTCTGCACCCGCTGGGGACAAGACCGGTTCACTTATGGCTCGTACTCTTATGTAGCAATTGGCGCTTCTGGTGATGACTATGATATCCTTGCGGAAAGCATTGGGAATGGGAGGGTCTTCTTTGCTGGAGAGGCTACCAACAGGCAATATCCGGCTACCATGCATGGTGCCTTTCTAAGTGGCATGAGGGAGGCTGCCAATATACTGAAGGCAGCCAAGAGGAGGTCATCGGTGCCTGCTGATGATAGTGCGGAGGTCAAAAATAGTTCAAAGGGCATTGAGGATTTGGATAAATTCTTCTCAAAACCAGACTTGCAATTTGGGAACTTCTCTGTTTTGTTTGATCCGGGAACAGATGATCCAGAATCTAGTTCGCTTTTGAGGGTCGGGTTCCACAGTGAGAAACTGGAAAATGGTTCTCTATATTTGTATGGTTTACTATCAAGATATCAAGCCCTTGAGTTAAGCAAGGTGGAAGGTGATGTGGATAGGTTAAGAATTCTTAATCAGCAATTTGGATTGCGGTTAGTTGGGAAGAAAGGATTATGCTCTACTGCAGAATCACTCATTGCATCCATTAAGAGCAAGTGTACTAATGAAGGATCACCTTATCATGTACAGTCCGGCCAATAACTTGTTAAGGTCTTGGCTTTCTGGTTTCTCTGAGCTCGGGTTGGAAGGAATTCAAATTTTAACAGCTGATGCAAAAGTCCAATGTTGTATATTAGTGTTTGTAGGATTAGCAAGGTGGACTCGAGGTAGGAAGATGGTGAGCCATCGTCATTAACTGCACTAGAGGTAGGGACACCATTGTAAGACATCGATAACTCATGTTGTGTCCAGGTGAATCATTGTAAGTTTCTTCGATTGTACTTTCCGTTTGATTAATTAATAGGCTGCGAAGGAATTCATTTGTGTCCAATGCTGATTTTGGTGCTTCTTTGATGTGATTGTGTGAGTTCATGAATTCCCTGCCATTTTTGCCTTCTCTATGGTTAGAGAAGTGAGTTCCATTTTACTTATTCTGAAGAGAAAGGAACAATTCAGATTGTGAGCTCAAATTTATTTGGCTAACTCAAGAAGTTCTGATAGCAAAAAAGCTGCTACTAGTTTATGATGTATTTCTTTCGGGTCTGGCATTGGAAGCTGCTTGTTTGAATCAGACCCTCAAGTTGTTAAGCGAAACAGGTGACCGAATTCACTGCAGAGTCTGGAGATCCATTTTTCTTTTTTGATGCAGGATATTTTTGTTTTGTTGTTCTTGTAAGGTGTTATGGGAGGAAGAACAGAGAGGGTGTTATGACTTGTCAATAAGTTTCTGCAGTAAACCAAAAAGTTGCATTTTTGGATTCTAACATTATTGTTCCGGATGTACTTAGTTCTGGAATCTCAGTATTGTTCATAATCGTCCTTGCAAAAAGTGAGTGATTGTCGCAGCATAACTTTCTGAGCAGAGATGCATGATAAAAGCATACTTCGTATTGTTCCACTGAATGATAACTAGTTGGAGAACTATTTCCTTCTGAGTAAGTGGCATCTGCTCTTTATTTACCGTGCATCTTCACCTTTCTTTTGGGTGGGTACATAGGGAGCAGGGATATGAGAATTCGAACCTGGACAACCCTGGTCACAGGCTGCTGATGTGCTAAACTATCTGTCAAATTTAGTCAACTTTCTGTGGTTAGACCATCAAACAGTCTGTGCATTGTGCTACTTTGATGACACTTCTATGGTTCCAAATCCTTCTTGTAAGCTTTTATTATTGCTTCACACTGACGGACTAACGTCATTGCTAGATTGTTTTGAAGGTTCTAATAATTTTGCACTGCAAGACTAAATTAGATGGCAAAGATTGTCATGTACAGTTTTATGCGGTTCTTTCTTATCTTCTGGTATCTTCTGGCATGATCGCCCTGATGTCCTCTGATAAGAGTTTGTTCCCGTTTGTGTAGTGTGCATTGGTCATTAAGAAAACAAAGTGAGAATTTGCCTCTAGTTGCTGTATGTTTCTTGTTCTGCTTGGTGTATCTGCTGTTAAGGAGTACTTGATTCTGCTCATCCCCCCGCCCCCCTTTTGGCGAAGGGCTCAGTTTCTTGTTATATGTCGAATTAAGATGACTCAAACATGTAAGTCATAGAGTGTCCGCATTTTCTGCTGACTCTTTTTGTCATTTTTCTAATGCTTACCAGTTACCGAACTTCATACTAGTCATTGAAGTGGGAGCCTGGGAGGCATCTCCTATGCTGATGTTCGAAATTAATGTTCTATGTTGCTGTGATCGCTTGTGATTTCTGAAGATAATAAAAGTTGCGGGGTGAGGATTCAAAATCAAGGTAGGTTGCTTCTTGTTGCCTCTTTGCTAATGTAACGAATATTCAGTTCCGAACACTAGCTCAGGGGATTGCATATAGTTCGAACTCTTCATGCAGTGCAATCAGCTTTGCATTTAGTTGACTCTTTGCCGTTCAGTCCTGAGGTTCCGGAGTGAGAATATAAGGATTTCAACATGTACCGGTTTCAAAATGAGTCTGGTCGATAACTCGGGAAACTTAATTAGTTAGGCTCTTATTTAAAAGTGGGTCAATTCCAAACAGTTGACTCTTTTTGTTTTTCCGCTGGAAAGTTGTGGTCCAATCAGACATAGAGATTTGAAAACCTAAACCTAGTTAATGTTGCATTTAAATTTAATTAAGGTTAATAACTAGTATTTTGGCCCGTGCAAATGCACGAGAATTAAAATGTTTTTTTTTTTTTTTTTTTTTTTTTTTTTTTTTTTTGAAACCAGATTTTCTCCTC
>JBBYHQ010060393.1:0-31174 GCA_038382645.1 Spergularia azorica | reverse complement strand
TACAATTGCTTTCTCATCTCAAACTCTCTCTAATTCTCTCTCTCATCTTCAACTTCTCCTTCAAGGTACATCATTACCGTAGAGTTTAGACCTACTGTAACAGTTTAGGAGAAGGGCAACACCCTGACCATCGTTAACTTCTCTATATCGTTCCAATTTTATCGAATGTCCACCATATATTTCTACTGTGTCACAAAGAATGAAAACAATGAACATGCTCAACAAATTGGTTAACAATTTTACAATCCCTTGGTTTGTCAGGAACAAAAACCTGGTGTGCAGTAAACCAAAACTGCACAACATCATCTCATACAACATACCCATTAACTAAATCAAGAGACAAAAAAATCATAGCACAACTAAGAAAATGAAACATACACACGGCGCGCACAAACACAATATTATGGTCGAGACTCAGTCAATGATTTTATACCTTAACACGTACAAATTACGACTAAAATCCTTCAAATCTACATAAACTAAAGGCATGCAACTTATACAGCAAAAAAATTTGAAGCGAGTAAAGCAAAGCTAATCCACTGATTCCTTCAACACAGCATCCAGAGTTTCCTTAGCATCACCCATCTTTGCAGCTTACAGTACACTTTGCAAAATTTCTTGTATATTATAGTGAGCAAGTTAAAATGAACATCACTGTGTACTACGGAATATATATTCAACTATTTAGGTAGGCACACTTTTGCTGCACTAATAATAACATGAACATTCTGGAGAAATAGCCAAGAATATATAGATTTATACGTAATATTCTAGATGTATTATTTTTCGAGAGCGACTATTCTCATACCTCAATACCTCGTCCTTATGTAACAAATGTCTCTATAGTAATCGATTCCAGCATGTGAAAAAAGTTTAAAAGTCGTTAAGAGTGTAAGAATAGTCGTTCTCTATAATTTTATGATCAATTGTCAATAAATAGATAGCGTTAATGATAAATATGATGCACACTTATCTAGTAATGTCCCTTCACTTTTTAGTTAGTATAGGAGTATACGTATCTTGTTCTTTAGTGGAAGTATGGTTCAAAGGTTTGAAGAATCAATAACAGAAAAGGGGAAGGAGGTTCTAGTGTTTGTAGTGACGTGGAGAGTAGAGATAAACGAAAACTAACCCGATGCAAACAGTGAACTGTCGTTTCACTTACTTATGTCTCTTAAATTGTTAACGTTAATTCAAAAAAAAGGTGAATGATTTACAACAAAGACACGTTAACGATCTGAAATAGGCTAGGGAGTATTTGGCAATCACAGCTTTCATTCATGTCGTTGTCTATTAGGCAAAGTGCGCAATAAGCTTCAAGTGACTTAAATTTCCAGGTGTTAACAACATAGCAATAATATGGAGTAGCTCTTTTCTCCCATCAATAATGTCAAGAACTATATCCAAGCATTTTGAATTACCACTTTCAAAAGATTGAGGCGTGTGCGCATAGTTGAGCATTGATGAGTTATGAATTATGACACGTGATTTGGCCATAACTCAACCCGTTTGATGACCCATTTGATTAAGCTCGATAATGATTCAAATTAAAGCGATTTAGTATACTCAATGTTTCATCCACAAGATAGGTCCACCTAATCATCCATCAAAACTCATAAAATATTGCCCAAACTTTGAAATCACCACTAGGGACTAGACTCAAAAATCATTAATGACTTGATTGAAACCGATCCCAACCAATCCAAAACCGAATCGATAAAACCCGATCTCATAGCAACTTTGAACCGAAACCAACCCAACAAGACTCCAACACAACGCAACCCAGCCTATACCGTGAAGTGTGAACCTATTCGAAACCGACCCGACCCAACCGATTGCGAGTTCTAGAGGCAAGGAGCACACCAAACAAACAAAACAAAATCTAAAGGAAGAGTGAAGAGTGAACTGCGGGTGAGTATCTGCATCAACATCATCAAGAAAAAGAGAAGACACACTGGGGTTCCTTCTTCTTCACATCTCACATCATTTCTGTTGCCACCGTCAACTCCGCCGCTCGTCACCGGTAATTTTCATCCTTATTTTTCTCTCTCCTCCGATTTATGACCCCCAATTTAATTTTGATTATGTTTATTTCATTCTTCTGGGTTAGATTGTCGGTTACGCTTCAATTTGTTTGGGTATTAAAGATGAAAACTTTGAATCATTTCATAATTAACATTGATTAATAGCAACATTATGCCCAATTTTTCTTTGATTTTATGTTAAAAAAATTAGGAATTTGTAATGGGTGTGAATTTTGATATTGTTTGATTTAGTTGAGGTTAGCTTTTGAGTAGGTGTTGATTAATTTGAGGAAAGATAGTGTAGAGAAGAATTCCGTCGACCCTTTTCGTTGTTTTCGTCGAAACCCTTGTCTTCTAATTGTGATTTTGTGTGGTGGGTTTGAAATGTAAGCAACTATAGATGGGGAAATTTCGTCAATGTTAGCTGTTTTGATTGTTTTTTTAGCCTGTTTACGGTTCGTGACGTGGGTTCGTGTTCATTTTGCTTTAGTTTAGGAGCATTGTGGTGTTCCTGGTGGGACTGATTCTGTGATTCCTGGTTTTTGCTGATTGCTTTTGGAGGTGGGTCGAGGATCGGTCAGCGACGGTTATGTTTATGCCTAGAGAACACTAATGCAGGGCTGCTCTTACTGAACCGTGAGCTAAGCAACTTAGTATTTTGGAGGAAGTGTTAATTATTTGGTTAGGGTTAAAGTTATGGTGGGGCATTCTTCGGTCCAGGGTTTGACAATATCAGCGGGTGTAACATTGCCTCTGATTCACACCAAGCATTATTCGAGCAATTCGTTGCCCTGTCTTCCTTCTAGATTACGGAAGCGAGTAGTTGTTACCAAAGCTTCATTGTCTAATGCTGAGCACAACCAACCACCCCCTTCCTCAGAATCAAAAAGTGCACTTTCAGCTGTTTTGGATATCCCTCGTCGTATTTGGAAGCAGACATTACGTCCATTAAGTGACTTTGGTTTTGGTCGTAGGAACATTTGGGAAGGCGGTGTTGGCATTTTCCTTGTCTCGGGTACAGTTCTTTTTGTGCTGAGTTTGGCTTGGTTAAAAGCTTTCCAAATTCGCTCTAGATTTAGGAAGTATTCAGCTGTCGTTGAGTTTCCCCAGGCTTGTGGCATTTGTAAAGGAACACCTATAAGGATTAGAGGGGTGAATGTCGGAAATGTGATTCGTGTGAACCCTTCTTTGAGAAGCGTGGAAGCCGTTGTTGAGGTCAGTAGTCTGTAATCTCATGCTTTTCTGCTGTAAATCAAATCCTTATTTGTTTTCATTTCTGTTTGTAACCCGGAGTTTTAAAGTTTTCAACTTGTGTGAACTATTTTTATGACTCAGCCTTTACTGCTTGCAGGTTGATGATGACAAGATCATTATTCCAAGAAATTCTTTGGTCGAAGTGAACCAGTCTGGTCTCCTCATGGAAACTATGATTGACGTAACCCCAAAGGATCCTTTACCATCTCCTTCCTTTGGGCCTCTTGACCCGGAATGTGACCAAGAGGGTCTCATTGTTTGTGACAGGCAAAAGATTAAGGGATATGAAGGAGTGAGTTTAGATGCACTTGTAGGCATATTTACCCGCATTGGACGTGACATGGAGGAGATTGGCGTCGCCAATACTTACTCGCTGGCACAAAGAGTTGCAGCTGTTATCGAGGAGGCAAGGCCATTGTTGTCAAAGGTGTGATTTCCTGCTTGTTTCATAAGTTATGTTACAGAGTAATCTTTATCTTCTTAACTGTCAATTATTGACAGATCTTGCACACTACTATATCAAATAAAGTATCGGAAGTCAAAATAGCAGTCAGGCTCCAACCTTAATGAGAATTATCTATTGCAGCAGCCTTACAAAACTATAATTTTTTTTTTCTTTTTTAAGATAAGAAAATTTGTATTAACGATCAAAAGAAGGATACAAGAGTGGAGGACAAGGAATACTCCAGAAAGCTCAAGAGTAAAGCATAGGTTCCCCTAATTAAGTTGCAGGATTGTGATAGGATAATCCTTAAAAGAGCCGGCTGACTTAGCCCATAAGGATGCAAAGTAAACAATCCTACCCCAAACATAATAATAATAGTGAGAAACTCCTTGAAAAATGGGGGAATTCCTCTCCAGCCAAAGGCACCAAAAGATTGCCATAAAAGCACACCTCCATATAATCTTATGATCCGTTTGACGCCCCAGTCCAGCACAGTGGATATGCAAGTGTTCCACAAATGAAGGGGTTGTTTTAAAGCTTTAAACAATGAACAAGCTAGGCTTTATGGATACTAGATCAACCGAAATATTTTGTCACAAGCACAAGCTCTTGTCTGGAGCAATTTGAAACCAGTCATGAAGTTTAGCAGTTTGTGACGACATCCAAGATGACGAACAACAACATAACCCCAATGCCTCGATGGCTTTCGCCATAAGGCGGGGTAGGGGGGCGTGTTCGGATATCGTAAGTCTTACTCCTACGTTGAAAACATTAGAGATGACCACAGTTGCAAAATTGTCTATCTATGACCTATTCATTGTAGCGTAGCTTGTATTGGTTTTTCGCATTTCCATGGTGATTGATATTGTTATACGTTAAGAAAGATACGTGTAGCTTTATAATCTGAAGCAACATACAATGCTTGCGTAGTTTCTAACTGCTATCAACTGTGTAGTGACTCTCCAGATCACAGCCATGTCTGAAGATATTCAACCTTTACTGTCAGAGGTCCGTGACACTGGTTTACTGAAGGAAGTTGAAGGTTTGACTAGAAGTCTTACTCAGGCAACTGAGGATTTGAGGTAAGCAATTCCTTCCATTGTGCTTTTATAAGCCTCCAGCTACACCTTGGTAATTGTTAAATGGTGTTGACATGGACAACGGTGCCAGTATCGATTAGCACATATGTTCTATGCCTGCTTTTGTCACTGAAATCGACTTATCATAGCTAGTAGACGAGATTGACATGTGATGTGTTAGTAATTCGTTGATTAGTCGTACGTCTCTGAACATTTCTGAGAAGGCTAGGCTGTCAGATGTCAAAAAAAAAAACTGCAAATAAATAGAGGTGGAGAGATACCTTGAATGGACTGTTTACTGTGACATTGTGGTACAGACCTTCTAAAGTGGTACTAATAGTAATAATGTGTTGCAGGAGGGTACATTCATCCATTTTGACCCCGGAGAACACAGAATTGATTCAGAAGTCCATTTACACCTTAATCTTCACATTGAAGAATATAGAGGTATTGTACTACTGTAATGAAGCGTCTAAGTATTGGAAAATGTAGATCACTTCATTTGAACTTATAACAGCTTTGGCATAACATCCTCTGTTGCTTAGTTACCGTTTAATTCTGATATTTTTGCAGAGTATCAGTTCTGACATTTTGGGGTTCACGGGCGATGAAGCCACCAGGCGCAACTTGAAACTGCTTATTAAGTCATTGAGCAGGCTTCTGTGAGGAAATCAAGCGGATTTGGGAGTACGACTGAATCCTGGAAATTCTGAAAAAACTCGATGAAGAGGAGCCACTATATACTTAATTGTTTTGTAGGAAAGAGAAAGGACCCCAACTCCTGATAATTAAGACATCAACCCTCAAGATGTGATCAATGTTACGGGGTTTTAGTGGGCATCTGTGCTACAAGCTGTGTTTTTTGTAGAAGAATTATGGTTTTATGGTAAACCTAGCCCTCTATGCAATTCTTTCAATCAAATTTGATCCCGAATTATGGGGACGCATACTTTGCTTGTCCTAATGGCTATGGAAGGGCTTCAACTTGTAGTCTACGCTTATGTATTTCTAGGTAAAAATGCCTGATCGAGTTTCCCATTTATGAAAGATCTTGCTGGCCCATATGAAGTTTTCTCCATTAACCTTAACGATAGTGGCACTGGTAGGGAAAGAACCATTAAACAAAACTTGGTAGACTTTTATTTTCAAATTTCAAGTAGAGTAACGAGTCGAAAATCTGAAAGGCCAACTATTTGCGATTCGTGCTTCGCTATAGAAGGCCGGAGTCCGATGTGCCAAATAATTACATTCCCTCTGAGGTATGGTATATTCGTAACACCACCCAATTAAAAAGAAATGAGTGTTCCGAAGAAAATTATATTCTCACATTTCACCTTTCCACATTCTATTTGTTGAAGCAGTATTTGAAAACTATTAACCCACGTAAGAGACAGATAAATATAGGAAAACCTAAAAATAGATTCCCAAAAATTGAAGGTAAGGTTTTGCTCAAGATAGTACTCCCTAAAAACAGCCTCAAAATGCGTCCCAACATAACTAATTTCCTTAGTCATGAAGGACACAAACGAACGAAAGAATGTGAAAGAAATAACAAGCGCCCAAAGGCACAACCAAAATTCGATAATTACAGCAGTGTTAAACGTCATTTGCTATCTGCGTGTCAATTCACGTTGCCAACTTGCCATTACCATGCTTGCTGAAAGGCCAAAGGTTGACAAGGCGCTCAAGGACAGCCGCGCTTTTGGAGAAGTAACCAGTGAAGCCTGGGGTTGTAGGGGGCGGAAAATCTTCAGCAGGCATTGCAAAAGGGTGCACCATCTCTTCCATCTTCTCCAAGGTCAAACATGATCCGACTTCTTGCAACCTCTCTGGACCCATTATAGGCAATGTGTGCTCCTGATGCAACCAATTTGCCTCACTGTCATTTTTCTGTGGAAGGAAAGAAAACACATGAGGCTCACACAACACACGCTGAAATGTGATCCCAGACATTAACCGTGAGCAAAAGATCAACTTCTCAACAATGACAAAGAAGTCGACAGAGAAGTTGTCCAGTTCATCTTTAAGCTCTTAACACCAGGTATCACATTTTTTTTCTTTTCAAAATCCACGCTACTAACAAGACTACTATATCAATGATTCTTTTTAACTTCAAGAGCAGAGGATTTACATAGAAAGGTTAAGAAGCCAAATATAATAATTACCTCCAACGGTGAGAGATCAGCACCACGGCTGAAAGTCAGTTCTAGACGGAATCTTTTTTTGTCGTCCAAAGGTACCTGCAAGATCATTTCAATGTCTTAATATCCACCTTCTTCCAGAAATCAATTCATTTTCCATCTTGATATAAACAAGAAATATATAAAGCAATTTCAAACAGAGCTTAAAGGGTGAACCCGATATAAAAGCAATTTTAAATCTACAAGAATGTATAGAGCATATAGATATGGCATGGATGAGAAAACTCAGGACTACCAAGAGCACAATATTTAGAGTTATATCTTTTCAAATTGAAACTCCATGTTGCATAAAACGCTAATATTGTTATATTTATTTAGAAATGCTCAATGGGTGAGCTCCACATAATAAATCATGCTTATCGCGTTTATCGCTGCCCCAGGTCTTCGTTCCTGCAGCAACCTTATCCAAGGTGAAAGAAAAAATCACCACAATACTAACCTCGGTGTTCTCAAACATCCTCAACACTATATAACTCATGTAATCAAGCTCCTTAGTCTTGAACAACCGCTCCAGAGCACTGAGACAAACAAGGCTTTCCTCCCCTTGTAATGATTCATCCAAGTTACAATATCGAAGAACATTCATTAGAGAATGTATATGAGATTCCTGCATACCCAACCAACACACCTGATTAAATACGAATAAAACCTTGATGGCATGACTGATAACAGTGGAGCTACAGAAGGAAGACATCAATTTACTTGATATATTCTCATATTAAGTAATTATGTATATCGAAACATGGGATAAATACATATTTCAGTATTTCACTCACCGATGTGAAATACAGCCGAGTTTTCACATGTCGTTCTGGTGTCTTCACGTTAGCATACCTGAAAAGAGAAACCATCATTACATTAGAAGGTACTTTGCACCGTAACTTAATTGAAAGCTAAATGCAAACTTCATATAAAGAACAGTAATGAGTAAGTCCAGGTAAGCACTTTGGATCCAAGCGATATTCAGTCTCCTTCTCATCATCATTTTCCTGTTCCATTGACAAATCACTAGCAGTGGAAGGTCTTCGCACGTCTTCATTTTTGGTCTGCGTTTTCGGCGGGGGATCGGTAACCTCTTTCTGGCAAGGTTTAGTACATAATGCTTGATTGCTCTTCAATTCAGCAACATTGATAGCTTCCTCACGAGTATTCCTCAAGTCGATCAAAATCTTACCCAACAAACGGCGAGCTATCTGCAATACAGGAGAAGGCAGCAGTGAATAGAAATTAACACTAAAGACAAATGTGAAGACTATAGTGCAAAATATACTAAGCAGCCAAGGTAAAAATTCTGTCCGTACAGGAGCCAAGTAGCAAAACTTGGAAGAATTGACACAATAGCAGCACGTACAGATCTTTGTCATTAAGAAAAGCAAACTAGACCAGTATCACCAGACCAAGTCTTCACCTCAAGGATATATGGCATCCATTAGCTAGACTTGATCAACAGAGAAAATTACCTTTGAACCGATTTTCAATTTCTGTTTAGGATTTATCCCATACTCATTAGGAATTACACCGTCTGCAAGTAACTGCAAAAAAAAAAGGAAAGAAAAAAAGACATAAATGCACAAGTCAGAACGACCGAGGAAACATTTATCCTCTGACAAGTCAGAACAACTGAAATTGGAAGACACCAAGAAAAAATCTCATTTACATACTCAAAAGGGCTATAATACTGACTAGTGGATCAAGATTAGATTTGATCTATATAAACCTGCCGGTAAGTGGTTCCACTAAGCGGAACATCTAATACCAGTAATGCAATTCCTAAAGGCGGAAAATATCTGCCCTACTTTTAAACAAAAGGATAAGCAAACAAAGTTTCAGAGACTTCATGCAATGAACTAACATTGAGTTTACCTCTTATGATTTCCATTTTTAAGCAACTTGTGCATGAACACAATGAAATTAAAATGAGTAGTCCAGATATTAACATAGCAAAATATTGTAGTACTACATTAAAATGTACTGGAAATTTGCATTCCACTACACTTTTGAGCCACTAAATACCTGAGCAACTTTGAATAGCTCGTCCAAGCCTTCAAGATTAAGATGAGAATTGTGTAAAAGGTCATATCTGTCAAACGAAGGATCAACTATCAGAATTTCAGGCGGCACATGACACATCAAATAACATCTAGTAGACTAGTAACAGAAATAAATAAAAATGATAAATCCATAATAGATGTTTGAGAAAGAAATTTAGCAATGATAATATCAAACAAAAGTTCTAGTATGAAAGTTCATGAGAAAAGTACGATGCCCATCAGTGTTTATATCATCAAACATCAGGAAGGATCCCTGGATATTCCTTAGATGGTAATTGGTAAGGCAAGGTAAAATTATATACTAAAAACTCACCAGTGTTGAATCTCGTCCACTATATTCTCTACTTTACTAATTGTAGAGTGCATGTATAGCTAAGCACACTATACAGCCATAACACCAATGCCTCAAAGGTTACCGCCACTAATACTATGACGAAGAATAGGAAACTGCTCAACCGACCCTGACGGCAGAGGGCAAGTAAAACAAAGCTTTTCTAAGAGACACACAGATATCCGGAGCTACACACACAAACTACCATATCTGGCGCTTGGACGGATCAATATGCTTGAAGCTAATGCTAGATAGTACCCATCCTCCAAACACAAACTCCATCTTGAGGTGTTCATAATAGAACGAGAATTTAGAATAAAGGGTCAAGATTTAAGATGATAGGTTTGGCCGTACGAATAATCTGTCCTTATAATGGTGTAACCTCCTCATTTAATGATGAAACTTCCTAAGGTATGCGTGTATGACAGCCTCATAGGAGAGTTTCCACTAATGTTGACGAATCATTGTACAAGGATTAATCTAATTATACACCAAGTTAGATACTCAATTAGAGCGTTAATCTACGACTATGGTCTCATTGACACATCTAAGACATAACTGACAAGATATCCAATTGGAATACTTACTTGCATGAGTCATATACATCTGGTATTTGAGTAATGTCGTATCTCCTGCAAGAAGAATAAATGACAAATAGAAATAATCAACATCAAGAAAACGGGACTAATTAAATATGCAACATGGCATGTCAATACCTCAAGAACTCAAGCTCCTTGTACATTTTTCCTATCTATCGAGTATACAACAATTGGCATGCAAATTCACCACCAGTAATCTCTAGATACCAGAACTTACTCTTTCCGTTCATTATACAAGTCTCGCTCTAGTTTTCTCCATCGAGCATACATCAAAAGAAATCCCTCACTGCCACAAGGCAGTCCGGCTGCTATCCGATCCACGTCGATGTTGGTCTTTCCAAGAGCTTTAGCTTGGTCATATGGGGGTATCACATCGTACGAACCAGATTCTGCAAGTTTTTCATCTTCATCCTTAGCTAATGACCTCACTTGTTCAGTAACCTTCTTAGTTAACTCAACCTGTAGAAAGGAAATAGCAAATAAAGGAGATGATGAACAAAATGTAATCCTTGGACAGATGAGTATACTACACTCAACACATAATTTCCAAAGAGGAAGTTATTTGAGGAACTTTTATAAGTTTACCACATACTACCATAGTTCTTTAGAATGGAAACAACCATGTAGACCATCAATTGCGATAGTTCAGTTTGCGGAATCTAATCTTATACTAACATGCGGAGCTTCATTTTCATCTTTTGTAACCCATCTCTCCATACAAGACCTCATAAATTATTTCATAACCTATTTGACTATTAATAAACTTTGATAGAGCAGTTGGCAATTTGGAAACTATTATAAACTCCCAAAGCAAATGGCTTGAATGGAGACTTAATAGCCACATGATGTTCATGGAGGAGGCTGGAGACAATAAAGGAATTCTCATTTTCTTCCCATTCAATGGAGTATAAGCTAACACTCAGCAGTTTCTGCATCAATGACAAGCAATGCGGTTGAGCTACCATAAGGCTCCAGTCATTTAGCAGCTCCTTCGGAGATACCACAGAATATAAGCAATTTGGTTAAAAGGCAAGGACACACATTTATAAGAAAAATATCTCAGGCTTTATCTTCTCTATGAAAGCATGTCTATAAATTATAAATTCAAGGACTTGCAATGTTATCAATTCTGCCTTTAACTGACGAATAAGCTTTGTTCTGTCCTCCTATCAAGGAGTAACTTATCCTACAATTTGGGCTAGAAAGCTCGCCAATCTTATTAGAACAGGCATTCACAGTCATTGGGTCTTACTGGTCGACATCCCCACTAATTTATACTTAAAACTTTTGCCCAAAATGATTAGGAGATACGAAAAGATAATAACTAAAAGCAAAGGTTATATTGCTGCAATCCAAAAACAATACCTTATGACTAACACCACGTAAGGGGAGCGGGTAATATAAGATAAATGTAAAGAGAGTGTATCACATATAGCAAGAGAGGAAGAAAAGTCGGATCAGATTGGATTTCTGGATATAAATACCAATTTTGGCAAAAATTCAGCAGCATTCGGGGGGAGTCCAGCCCCATCAACCATCCAAGTATGTTCTGGTGTTCCATTACTGTGAGAGTTCAGTGTTCCAGATTTTATAATCTCATTCAACCTTGCCTGAAATGAGGTTACACAAATGTGAATCAGATTAGAGAGACAAACTGTTTAAGAGTTCTTGTTTGTACCAATCGATACATTTCTCTAAATGGAATGTAAGTCAACAAAAATACATTACATTACATTAAATAAAGTCTTCAAACAAATTTCGAAAGTGTTCGATGAGATATTCATAAAGATATATGTTGCACAATGACAACAAAAGCTCACAAACCTTGACCTCAAGAATAAGACTTCATGAATAAGAAAAAAATTAATTCACACGAAAGAAAGGAAGTTGATGGATGATAACAGTTCCTCTAAAGATAATTCCCATCCACCAGAGACAACTAAATTAGCTCCAAGAACATGCAGGACGGTAATAAAGAGCATAACTTGATCACATAACGGAAAGGAACAATTCAAACAGTAAACAGAGATGTACTAACTATGAGCAGGAATCAGAAATACCTTTGCTTCTTCCATTTCAGTGCTGGCATTTGCAAGTCCATCAAGCATTGAGGAATCTTTGCTTACAAGCGAAACCTTGACAAACATCAATGTAAACTTTAATAAAGAAACAAATGGAACTTAATAAAACACTGAGAAAAGAGGCAATACAACTTACAAGAATTGGAGTCAACTGCCCCTCTAAATCAAGAAGACCCTTAGCAAATGCCGCCGCTGACATCTGTCAATTTCATTCCAAATTTAATATAAGGATTACATCACATACACAAGAAAAAGTAAAGTCCAAAGGAGAATTCATTTCAATATGGAAGTATATTTTAAGTACTATTAAAATAATTGATAAAGTCGACATGAAAAGAAATTCGCAGATATCCGAAAAAAATCACCTGCACACGCCCTTCATCAGAGCTGTATATCTTAAGATCATGACGGTACGTACTGTGAAGACGGAGAAGACCGGTACCTTCACCTGAAAGTTATATAAATGATTTTGAAAGAAATAATAAGCAATCCATCCATTAAGAATCAACGTATACATATCGATGAATTCCAAATAAATGCAGGTCAAGATAAATGCCCATACACAGAACCTCACATAAGGAAAGTGGAGCTTAAAATTATGTGACACGAGAACAGCTCCCATATAAGAAACTTGTCAACAACATATAATATATAAGGGCTCAACGACAAACTTGCAACACCGTTAACAGTGTTTGTACCTAATTGACTTAAATGTCTACTTTGCTTAAAGATGACAAACTTCGATCATTAAATGCACTTAAGATACACAGCAACAGAGTTAGAGCCCTTGTCAGTTGTAACCTGTGATTTACACTTACTTTTATAAATTTATCACCATGATCAATTTACTTTTAACTTTGTTGATCAATGGTAAAACATATCCTTATAAGAGTATTATAGTTAACTGAGAGAAACAAAGTTCAGTGAAGGGAGTAAAAGACGAAGGACTAAAACCAATAGTGGAAGTTGAGGTCCGTTTGATACCTGGATACATATTATTTCTGAAATACCGACCAAGCTCTTCGGCCTGTCAAGAGATTAAGGAAAAGCTTACATCAGTGATAAATCTGATAAGATAGTGGAGACCAAAATCTCTAACCCTGTTTGGAAGGACAATTAGACAATGACAAACCTGTTTTCTGCCAGCATGAGTCAAAACTCCTCCATATTTTAGGACCATCAAAGCTTCGACAGGTTTTTCTTCTTCACCTTCCCCAGTAGATTTGGCTACTTTCACCCATTTCAATGGTTTTAGTTGGACCTTTCTATATATACCAGAAAAGTGCCCTCCCTATAAAAAAAAGACAGGGAACATAGAAAACCTTGGTACTCTGACAATCATCTCAGACAGATACACTAATCAGAGGCATATATGTATAGAAGTAGAACATACAGAATCATCTAAGACATATAAACGCATCATAAGGAAACCACAAGGGGACATTACCCAGCCTAATGAGAGTGAATAGTTGAACTAGAAACTAGTGTATTTCGTGGGGACAAAGAAGAAGCTATCAGTATTCAGAGCACTCACTGTCACACAACACAAATTAGAAACGTAAATGAATATACATAGTTACCTCCTCAAGTACTGCCTTTACTTGACGAAGCTTCTCAGCATGTTCAATATCCTCTGCTTCGCTATCACTCTCTCTGTCAGGTCTGTACCACCAAAATTGAAGAAGATAGTTTTAGGGATGCTATATTTAAATCCAAATGCACATACACAATAAAAACCACCTGCCATGGTGGAGTGGACAATCTGAGTCATGACAATCTACAGAACTTTGCGCATAAGAGATATGGGAAACACGGCGAACAATTGCTAGAATACAGGAGATGGATGATACATACGTATTATCATTATTGCAATTAACAGTCGAATCTCCCAATGTTCACAGCGATAACAATCATATGACATACACTTGAGCATGCAAGCATGTGGCTCACCACTCATCCAGGAAACAATTGTATCATTCTCCTTGCATGATGAGTGACCATTTCTAGAATATATGATGTCACTAAAGTTCTTTCCACATACATCACAATCATACATACAAGTGCACTGCATAACTAGTGGATCTCAACAGTAGACCAACAGCACTTGATATCAGATTTTATCCTCATCAATTATGTAAAATAGTCAATCCAATACCATCCAACCTTAAGAAAACTCGTAACTGAGACAGCCAATAATATAGCCCATTCAAAAGCTACTTTTTATATACTCACCTGGAGCGGGGAACAAGAGCTCTAGTGGCATCTAAAAGATCTTGCAACTGGACTGCACTTTTCAGCTTTGTCTGGAAGGCAGGATAATATTCACATAATACTTCCAAAAAAAAAAAAAATGACTAGCATTAAAGGACAAGGAAAAACCTCTGCTCTTGGCCGCCCACCATTATATTTTAGCATCAAGTTCAATAACTTCTCCTCGGTAACCTTCAGTTTCACTTTCTGCTTGGGAGTTCTATCACCACTGCAATGTCCCAAATTTTATTAGTCAGAAAGTAAAAGGGCAGGAATAATGCACAATACATTGTATCAGATAAATAGCAGAGAGTAAGATTGAATTATTTATTTTACTCAGTAGTCTCTCCATTTATTTGAGTTCTTCACACCTGCTTTCGGCACAAGATAGGTGGGGTGAAAAAGTGTGTTATCATGCCCAAATGGGACAAATTCAAGAAGGAACAGATCGGGACCACCAAAACGATGACAAAAAAGGAAACATAAAAATTGTAATTAATCGCCTAAAAAGGAAAACGTAACGAATTGAAAAGGTGAAGGGAGTGTAAAGCAGAAAAAAGATGGGCAAGAATTAGAATGGTGCATAACAAGCAGAAGTGTAACTTCTTTGCTATCTTCCAAACTATGGTTAAACAATGCCTGGCACATAACATTTGTTGCCATGGGAGTTTCGGGTATAAAACGCAACCTTTCACTTTGCCAAATATAGAGTAAATATTACCCAATAACAATGATTTTATCCCTATCTAATGAATTGATTAAACCTTAGAACATTTCCTCTGTGGTAAAGTAAGTTGATAGCCCAAGTCCTGTCTTTTCAACAGTTATCACTCTTATCAGTAGTAAACTAACCCATCAAATATATAGCAAATTGTTTAAAAACAACTAAGTCACAAAAGTACACTGTCAGAAAAGAAGCTTACTGGCGAAGTATTGCAATCACACATCGCAACTCCTCTGCCTGCCCAAATGTTCCAATGATTCCACTACCTTGGCGTGTAAGTCCTTCTGAAGCATTTGTTGACTCCTTAGACTTCCAAGGTAAAATTGGAGGAATAGTTGAAGACAGATGCGGAGCTTTCTCATCTAGAAACATTTTTCGCAATACACATGCAGCATCATCATAATACCTAGACATTGAAACATAAATCTGTCATTTCTTACAAAAAGAAGAAGAGAAGGGACATGTTTTAGAGCACAGACAAATGAAAACCAGTATAAACCAAAGTCAGCGCTCCATATAAGTGATTAGAAGATATACAGTCAATAAAGAGGAAGATACACTTTACAAACTAAAAAATGAATTGTAGAGAGGAAAGAAAAATGGTTGAGTAAAGATTGTAATGTGGTGTGACTATATGAGTAACATTCAGAATGACTATTACACTATTACATTACCAGTGGTTACCTATTTATTTATAGAAAATAGATGTGCAATAGCTAACTCATGTTAAAGAGAGCTCCACCTGTGAGTGTCCCACATTGGAAAAAGAGGAGAGAGTTGATATGTTTATAAACCAAGGAGTTACTCCTCCTATTGCCAATTGGTTTTAGGATGGAACCTCATTGGTTTATGACATGGACTCTCTCTCCTCCTACGGGTGTGGCCCAGGCCCGATCGTACTTTAACAACTCATACCATCTAAAACTTAAGCCTAGTAAACATATCTACTAGCCAGGATAATCTATCCTGTGACAGAGGTCTCTATTTAAGTACCTCAAACATCTCTGTATATCAGGAGATCAAATTTCTCCTAAAAAAGCCAGAGGATATCGTGAGACCATAGCTCCGTCAAAAAAGGCACATAACAAGAGACTTGTCTTTCCTCTAGCTACAAAAGAGGACCAATACCAAAACCCTGAAATTAACCAAAGGAGAAACTTAGGGTGGAGATCAATCCGGGTATTCACTTGATTTCATTAAGCCACCAAGCCATACATACTAAAAGAAGAAAGCCTTTAGGTGTATAAGTAAGCTGCTTCGCTTTTATCTACATGCATCCCCTCTAATCAACCCTCGTAAAAGAAAATTAGCTGCAGAACCAAACAACATCAGACATGTATATGGAACAAAAGAAGTATGAAAACAAGGTGTGAGAAAAATAAGTCTTAACGAGGAACTTGTGAGGAAGGCAATGTTGCGACGAAGGCAGTCTTATGAAAGACAAGGTGATGTTTTTAGGATTCGGAGTGGGGTTCAACTTTTAACTTTGATTAACACCCCGAACCTTTCAGTAATGTGACTTCCTTTAGCCCGGATTACCCAATACTTTTATCATTTTGAACTAAATAGAAATCTGACATCTATGTAAAGAGTGGTAGTAGCAAGAAAGAAAGAAAATAAGGCAAAGTCAGAGAGAGTAATTAGAAATTGAGTAACAAGCTACACATCTCACAAAAGCAAGACAAGACATGGCAGATAACATTCGGACAAAAAAGTGACAGTGAATGCAGTACTTGTGAGAATTTTTGACGAAACTCCATCCATTTACATCACAAACGTATGATCGCCCCCCGCAACGCAGCAGATCAAACCCACAAACCTGGAAGAGACATGATTATAAACACATGTCGCATAAAAATTTAACCCAAAAAAGGGAAAAGAATTAATAAAATGTACTTGCAATAATCACAGTACACAGAGGTATAGCTTAAAGCAACAAGATTCAGAAGCAGGGTAATCAAACAAAGCAAATTTTGACAAAGTAAGCCCCCCAAAATACTGAATCCAAGAGAACATACCATAAAAAATAAAATATCCGACTACCTGCATTCTTACAAACCACCAAATTTCCGCAACGTGGAAACCAAGCATCACGAGATTGATCAGGAAGTGTTAAAAGAGTCAAAACAAATCCAACCAATAGAATCATTTCAACAACTCTAGGAGGATCGGAGAAGGGTACTAATAAAGGCTGTTACGTGTCATCAGTGATCAAGAGAACAAAGCATTCGGGTGTGTACATAGAATGCGAGATTAATAATACTTCTCGTACAGAAAAGAAAATTATATGTACCGCTTGACTGAAAGCAATGCAGACTTCTCTCGCCATTTGTTTTTCGGTAGGAGTAAGAAGCACAGGATATCTCACCTAGCAGAGAAAGAAATCCCTTTAAAATGAGTACGAACAGACCCTATAAACTTAGAATAGTGTGAATCACAGATTCGAAAGTAAAAAAGAATGGGAAGTTCACTCATTGACCAAAAAAACAGACCAGACAGGTACTAAAATGAACAAAGAAACAAAAACATACAAGTCCAATCGAGGTATAGCAGTACCAAGATAAAACGGTGATATACAGCCTCTAAGTATTACTCCCCAACCAAGTGAGCCACAAATTAGTGTAAAAGGCATGAAACCAAAGTTCTACATCGCTGCTGAAATCACACCAACAATGTTCCGCACTATGTACATCTACAAACATATCCACAATTCCATGTAAGAAAATCCAAAAAAGGTCACTATGCTCATATTAGTTTGAGGAGAGTGAACTACCACAGGATTACACATTTCGAATAAGGATCCAGTAAACCGTCAAGATGCGCCTATGTGAGAGAACCTATCGCTGTTATTCCTATCACCATACCGGCTTGGGTAGCTGCTCCTTGACAAATTTCCATTCCAATCACAAGCTAAGCCAATCATGTTAAAACTAAAGAATGCACAATGTTCCTTGCAATATACTTATTGACCTTATAATAAACAAATTCAGCTCCACACTATTGATGCAGCGCCTTCAGAGAAGCATTTACTGGTTACCTTTAACCTTTTTCTTTAAAAAAAAGAATTGACCGCCTAAAATAGAGTGAACCAGTAGATTACCATGTTATTGAAACATATAAAAAAAAATCAAGAAGGAATTTATATTTAATAAATACTGGGGCGTGGGCTCTTAATCCTAACTTGACCAAGCTACTATCTGCCCTCCTAAGGAGAACATGAAATTGGTGTCATCAATGTTTGATCAGGTCTTTTTCTAAAAGATCATTAAGAAACATATCTCTTCCTTAATACTCCGTATCTCCATAATATCCATAAGTGAACTCACCCAAATTTTGTCATAAACCTTCTTAACTACCAAACGAAGGACATCATCCCCTGTATAGCTTATAACAAACAAACTATGCTTCTATACCTTATGTTTTGATAGACCCTACAAGTAGGATAGAGAGAAAATATTCATGAAAAGAGTTGATAAAAATACCTAAAAACTGAAAACCTTCTATACTCAACCTGGTCGCAAAAGCTAGCGGAACGACGAAGAAAGAATGAACAACTCAACAACCACATACAGAATTGATAGTTCAAAGCAAATGGTTGTTAGATAACGCTACTCACCTCCTTTCCATCAGGGTTTCTCATGACAACACCGTCAACAACAGGAGACTTCCTTGCTTCAGCATGAGCATAATCAGGCCCAACAGTATATACCTATAAAAATCAGCCCCGAAGTAGATGGCAAGAGATTAGAAAAGCTGCATTCTCGCAAGATATCAAACCAACTGCAAGAATTGTGTGGAGCCAGAGAATAGATTGAAAATAACATCCTAAAACAAGCGTCTATACAGTTTGTACTGTAATATGTCAAAAGTAATTTTAACGTCTAAAGCATCATAATGAATTTGATGCACATATGAGCACAAGCAGCACTATACAGTTTAATACGTTACAGGACATCTACCATCGGCAGAATCAAATAGCAAGCAAAATTGTCCGGGTAGAATTGTTTGTAACCAACTATCAACATTCAAGAGATCAGTTACAAGCTTCCTGATGATTGATACAGTATTAAGAAGTCCTAGCAGTTACAAGCTTCCTGATGTCCAGTTTTGTGATAATTGACGGGCCAAAAGTTGGTAGCTATGTTCATTATTTCACAAGAGGAATACTTTTCATAGACTATTCAGGCTACAGCAGCAACGGCAAGATTACCCTAGAGTCCCCACTGCGTCAAAGGTTTACCCCTATCTCAGGGCAAGGGGAGTGGGATGTACACGGCCTTACCCTATGTTAGAAACACACAGTGGTTGTTCCTGAGATATTGAGTCGAGACTCACACATAAATAAACAAATGAAATTCCATTTAAGTTAGGCTGCAAAAATTACAAATTTATTAAGTGACAATAAAAACACATGAAAAGATATCAAAACCAGTACAGGAAACAAAAGGCATATACTCTATTATAGTTACAAAGATCTGCTTCTTCCCATATGGAAATGACCAACCTTAACATCCGTTCCACCAGTAGGCATGAACTCTTCATATATATAAGATCCCTCGCGCCTAACCTTTCTAACATCAGGATGGAATTCACTCGAACGGTTGCCTACCTGAACCAAACAAAAAATGCTAGCCAGTGTCAGTCAATTCACAGCACTTCAGCATATTAAAAGACACGAACTAAAAAGAAGAAAAAAAACCTGACACGTCTTTGAACAAGCCAAATTTTTAAAAAAGCCTGACAAATTGCCGCCTTATAAAATTCAAGGAAAAAAGAACAAACATGTGTTTTCAAAACTTTCCTACCCTATTGGACTTATCTATCATATCCCTTTCAAAAAGAAACAAAGAGAAATAGGTGATTGTTCAAACTAATTCATTTTGATACTTTACTACCTTTTCTCTTGATTTTCCACCGCAACTCATTTTAGAACTTTCAAAAGACATTCCTTCTGATTTTCGGTCAAACATTAAAAAAAGATCTCTCACAGAGAAGCAGTTCACAGAAAACAGTACAGCACAATGAAGCTTTTTTTTCTTTTAAGTTAGGATATCAAATTATCAATATATCCAAAAGGACAACAAGGGGGATTCACCCTGCTATGAGATCGTGATCGGGCAAAACTATGATCCAGAGCACCAATAACCTAGAGAGGACACCTTTGAAGAAACAAAAGTAAAATCGTACCTTTCTGAACAACTCTTTCATGCCGCCACCAGCCGAACTAGGATAGTATATCATTATGCTATGATCATCGCCTAATCAAATGCACACAAACAGAACTTTCAGTAAATACAAGCATGAACTGCAACTTTAGTTCGAACAAAATTGACAGCAGGAGATGCATGTCGGAACAAGATGCTGTAAATGGGTCATTACATGACCAGGAGCTCATTTCTCTGTCTAGCATATTACAGGACAAGGCTATCCCAAGAAGATCCTCTGATGAACCTTCTATCATAAGAAGACCCTCTCGAAGAACCATATGGCAAGGTAAGGAGGTCATGCTACACAGTCTTACACTCTTACCCCTATGTTAAATATATAAAAAGGTTGTTTCCAAACAACCCATAAAGAAATTTCTGTCGAAAAAATGCATCAACTAACTGCCACTCTGCTACTTCATATAATATAAGCACAATGAATTTAATTAGCCATTTTGCTTTGTTACATTATATTCCAAACCCAATGAACAGTGAGTCTTCTAATGGAGACAAGTGTTGTCCTTGAACAATGAGAATAGATAATCGACATATGCCTGGGGGTTGTCCCGAGTTCAAATCCTCATATCCCTACCCCCAACAACACAAGTTGCTCCTATGTACCAAAAAACATATGTCCAAACAGCAAAGGGGAATCATGAATCATAAGTATTTCAAAAGATTATTGGCTTACCATCAACAGGTTTCTCCACAAAGGGCTTCCAAAAACGCTCACCATAAACTTCGACAAAATCATCTTCTTCAGAAAAAAAATCAAGTTCTTGATGCGGATATTCTCTGTTCACGAGCGCATACCTCGGGACTGGAATACCGAACATCTCTAGGCGCTTACATTTACAGGAAAAAAAAGAAGGCATCGACATTAGTCCCACTAAAAGAAGAAGCAACATAACAAGTGACTGAAGGAGTGCAAAGATATGAAAAAAAAACGACAAATAAAACATGAGTGACATCCAAGTCACTTACTTTGAGAGAACATTAGGATAAAGTGATTGTTCTTAGATGACAGTTTTTACTCAAACTGAAGACTATGTTCTACAAACTATTCCAATGATTAAGCAAGGGGCAGTGACTTCTCTACTGGAAGTATGTTATCACCAGTCACCATATAAAAGTCCATGCCACACATAATATTTTGTAGTAGTATATAACAAAAAAAAAAAAAAGGAAGCTTATTCCCCGGAATTTTTAGCAGATCAACACTCACTCCTGTGCCTTGGCCAAACTAAAAATTGAAGAGACATGTAAACATATACTTCGTCACTGAGGCTCCATTTGGTTTGGGGTAGAGGAGGGAGGAATATTTTCCAGTATACCGATTTGCCTTGTTTCATAGTGAACAGTCTGATTTCCCTACTGAACAACCTAATTTTCCTTTCACAACAAGCAATCCCAAGTATTCCATCTCTCCTGTCTCTATCTTGTATTTTCACAACCAAAGCAAAAGCAATTCTGTTTCCAATTTCATATTCACTGAAAAATAGCTTTCAATAGAAAACACTATTCCACTGAAAGTACATTTGCCTCGATCAAAAGAGCTAAGAACATACAAAATAACAGGAGCAGCAAGCGGAAGCATTTTTGCAGCTCTATACGTTACTCGTTAGGAAACATAGTACATACCTCATAAACTTTTCTTCTGTCGTGCAACAGATGTTGTGGCTCCAGTTCGTTGATTAGAAATGGCCTAAGACACAAAGGAAGACAACACAAGAAAGCAGAAAGTTTTCAAATCAGAAAATATCACAGTAACAAAGGCCTTGTTCATCAACTATGAGGAGCACTTCATTTAAAATTGGGCAACAAATATGCATACATGCTGAACCAGATATAAATGAACTTTGATGAAAGCTCATAATTCTATACGCGGAATCCCATTCACCACACTTTTCCTAAGGGAAACCTAGCGTTAAAACAATATTCGAGGCCAGATATAAATCAACGTAGAAAAAGCTAGCTTGATCCAATATTGGCACATAAAATCCCTAGCTAGCAGAGAGAATTTTCAGTGACTGATACCTACCTCGCATGAATTTATACTAATTTGATTATGAGTAACAGTTTGTTACAATGACATCACATACCTAAAAAATATGTTTAAAAGGTCATCATGCCTCGATGCATATAGATCCATGATACTATTTTCCTTGATATTCATTTCATTTCCAGCCCTAACTCATAACTCATAAATCAGCATGGTCACCAATGATGCTCAGACTCAGCTTAAAGTATCATATCTAAGGTCAGCCATTTTTTAAAAGCTCCATGTTTTCGGCCCAATAATGAAATGTCACATGATCATACCTATATCCAAGTGTGTAATTAACATGGATTTTGAGGGGAAAAGGAAAAGTCTGAGCAACATTGGTCACAATGAGACATGCGACTCAATGGTAAACTTTAAGAGAACAAACTTCAAAAGTGGATCACAAAAAGCATGGCAATCTGAAGTGATGTCATCATGCGCCAACAATAACGACAAAGCCTTAATCCTAAAATGATTTGGGATCGGCTAACATGAATCGTCATATCAAACTGTCACATGCAATGAAAACATGCAACGATGGCGTAAAAATACAAAAGGGAATCAAATCATGGCAAAAAATCTAGAACTCACTTCCTGAGGGCGGCATACGCCTTAGCTTTTTCAAGAGGATATCCAGACGAATAGAAAGCAATAAGGCAATCGCACAAGGGCCAGCTGCAGAAAAAATATATATCTGTGATGTAATGAATATACTCGTAACATGCCATAGGGATACTAGTGACATCAAATAACTACTGTAACCTGTTTTTCTAAAGTTGTAAAAATGGTTTTTCTGGTACTTCAATCCAAGTGTGTAACAAAGATGTACAACAGCATTGTGAAGATTAATTTCAATCAAATTCAGTATATAACAGGATTTTACAATATGAAAATCCAATACCACTAATGTCCTACTGAATTACACATGTACTTTAGAAGTGCTGCATAAGTCTCTGATATGAAAAACACCACGTTTCGTATTCTGTAAGTTACAGTTTATTTGCAAGGCTCGCTTAAGTGTAATCTATATTCTTACATACTATAGAGAGTCAGACGCACATGTAGCTAAGTTATCAAGCGTTAATGTAGCATTGATTCATCCAGAATTCCAGATCTCCATATTCACAGTTTCACATCTTTATTCAGTGATGATTGATTGAATAAATTTTCGTATAAAAATAAAAGAAAAACATCTAATCGAATAAATTACAGATACAAATGCAGCACGGGAACACTAACAGAACACAGAATTACTTGTATGACTAGAACTGGAATTTATCGTTCAGTTACACTAAATGTTACAAAACAGAATGTTTTCAGTAGTCACGTATTTATCAACTGCTGTCTCATTGCATTTGTCCAGTCAATTTCAACTAGCAATTAACAAACATCAACCGCCATGCCCCCCACTCGAACAATCAGTAAAAACGAAAAAATGCCTCATATGTACAAACCGAAGAAATTCAACCAATACACCAGACGCATAAGAGCCTAAAGTTATCACGCGTTAATGTAGTAATGCTTCACACATCCATGTCTCATATCTACAATTCCAAATCATTAATCCACGATAACTAATCATACAAAAGCGAAAAAACGATGCTCAATTGCTCATACAACGCAACATGATCAAAAGTTAACAGTAATCGACTATTAAAGCAGGAAACAAACAGTAACAGAATAAAACTTGACTTGAATGACTAGAACAGGAATTGATGCCTTTCGCATTGACTCAACGTAACCAAAACAATTTAAAAATCGCGCTCGTCAACACGTAATTATCATGTAACAACCTAATGTGTCATTCTATTCATCCAGTCAAACCAAGTATCAATTAACAAACATCAGCCGCCACGCCTCCACATAAACAGTCAACAAAATTTGAAAAAAAACGATAAAAATGCGTAAATTAAAAGTACTAGAACTTTTCTACAGAATTTTACAGGCTTTCACATTAAACTTTCAGAGAAAATGTACCTTTCTACTGGATCTTCGAGAATTACTTTGTCGCGGAAAATTATAACCTAATTATTATCACACCGAAAAAAACAAAATTAGTCCCAATTTTTCATCCTAAATTCAGGAGAAAACGTAACAAAGAAGATTAACAGCGAACCTCGAATTCGCCGAAAGCTTCCAATCTCTCGAGAATCTGGCCCATCGGCGCGGAAGAGGCCTACAGAATTTTACAATTTTTTGTCGCAAATTCAAAAAAATGTGTAATAAGTTAGACTTCCGTAATATAATAAATTCATCAAGAAAAAAAATCAATATCAAAAACATCCAGAAAAAATCAAAACGAAAAATGTCAGTAGCTTGTTCATGAAGTTTCGATTGATTGAAAATTTTGGAAGAGAAATGAAGATTAATTAAAAACAAGCAAAAACAACCTCAGAATCACATTTCACCTTCTTTTCCATCACACATACACCAATTCTGATCTTTTCTCTGACGTCATTCTCATTCTCCGACGACGCCATTTTCTCTCTCTCTCTAAAACCCTGTTCTTCAATGACGGAGAAGTGAGATAACTGACAAGCTTCACCGCCAAGCTTCTTCCCACTCTATATATATCTCATCACAATATAATAATATCCAATACTAGTATACTGAATATTTAAATAAATAAATAAAGTAAAACACAAAATCTGTTAAAAAAAAAAAAAGGAGAGTTGAAAAAATCGTACAAACGAGAAAAAAAGGGGAAGTGAATTGGAGAAAGTTTAGGGTATATCCCGAGTAAGAAGGGATACTTTCCAAATTAAAACTGATTTCTTTTTTTTTAAGGACTGATATTTTCTCTAATTAATTTTTGAGGAGGATGAAGAAAAGGGGGAGTTTGGAGGGGGTGGAAATAATAATAATAAAGAAATGGGGGAATGAGTAGGATTCTGGAATATGCAGCTAAAAAAGGGGGTGTACCTTCTCTTTTGGGGCAGTCGTTGTCTTTAAACTTTTTTTTAACGGAAGGGCGATTTAGGGGAAAATGAGGACCACTACTACTAAACAGGAGTAGTAGAGTACTGTTGAAGCAATTTGGAAAGGGATTTTGCTTTTGCTTTTTTTTTTTAAGGATTTGCGATTCATGTTTTTTAGTTAACTATGCTATGCATTTATTATGATTGAATAATAAGTTTGGTGTTGACTAGCGATGCATCGGTGTATTTCATGCCGAGTTGCTGACGGTACGGTGCAAGTGTTATGTAATTTCACTCGAAATGAAGTGAAGGTTGTGAAGATTATTAGTAGACTTCTATCAACGTTTTGTTATTACATTTGGAAGGATATAAGAGTTTAAAACGAAATTAATGTAAGAGCTTACTCCACCGTACTTCATCTTTCTGCTCTTATTTGATTTGATGAATTTGGTCTAATGCGCTCGTAACTAAATTCATTAAAAAAAAAATAAAGAAATTTAGGGGAATTAGTACCAACGAGTTGAGTCACAATGAATGTTAAGCTGTTCACTTTTTAACCAAATAAAGTGCTCTCACGGTAAGTTATTGTGAGATCGTCTCATATGAGACTTTGGCATAAACGGTAAATATGATATGAAGGCTCTCTACAAATAAATGGTGATACGATTCAAGCCCGATTCAACAATTCTAATCTTCCCCTCTTTTTTTGGTAGGTTATTTGACATTAATATATTTTATGATCCCACTTATTGAACGGAGTAGTTGAGATCATAAGTTTACGGAGTATTTGTGAAAACGACATAAACTAGTATGATTCTCATGTTATTTTTATACGATAAGTTTGAGTAAAAGCTGTCAAGCTGAACTTCGGAAAAAACGAAGCAAAAGACTTCTTTATATCAATAAAATGAGTGTTTCATGTTTTCTTTTTCTTCTAGCAGGATAACACAAATATCAAATATCGAACTCAAAAAAACAAAATTAAAAACACAAATATCTCGACGTTGCATAAAGTGATAAGGACGATCTCAAAAACAAAATATAAAAAAAAAAAAGTGATAAGAACAATAAACAAAAAAACAAGTGAGGCCAACCCCTTGAATCTTGTTTGGATCCTCTAAATTATTTCGGGTGATGTTGATGTTGACTTAGCAATTCATCAGCTTTGTTTGAGCCCTACAAAACTTCCCCAGCAATCTAACACTTCCAACTTACGACCTGCATTGCATAAACGTTGGCTGTCCATGCATTTTACGACTTCGTTCCGGCTTTTCAATATTCAATGACCACTTCCATTACTTGATCTGCATGCACACCTCTACGTTTCCAGAAACAGTCGTCTGAATTTGCATTCGAGTATTCGACACTCCAAGAACAGCTGACAAACTCAACTCTATTCTTTCTCTTTCTAGCCGTCCTGTGTGGCACACATTGCTCAGTCCTGATTCGAACAGCGCACGTAGAGGCTAAAGACTCAAGCTCTTTACGGTGCTGAAAGGGTAAATAATTATGTACCAATTACCTACCTTGCAACCTAGCTTGTCGCTGAGAGTTGTTCGACGTGTGATGAAACATACTCCAATCAGGCAATCAGCCAATCACCAACACATTGACTTAGCCTGATGCTAAGTTTCCGATAGTTGTGCCAGCAATGTATCCGCCTGTCCAAGCATTCTGTAGATAGTTGCGCACTTTATAAGCAATCAAGCAAGGACGAAGGCTTATGATACAGATTTGCAGGTTTGGCAAAAATAATGCACCTAATGCACCTTCCGATCCAATGAATCATTACATAAACCCAATAAAGAGGAAGTTAAGATCACAAATACACAATGTCAACAAGTGTCTACTATGAAATAAAGGTCACTTTTGAATTTCAATATCAACAAATAAAGAAAAAAAGGTGGGCATAATTTTGTCACATGATTTCTCAATGAGAGCATATTTATCAAACAGACTGAGATAACAGAATTAAAGAGAATCGTGTTAGATTTTGAGATGTTCAACATATCAAAGTGCAAAAGCGGACTGTCGATCAAAATCATATAAACAAAAGCACCGAGAAAGTTGGAAATGATGCTCCAAGCAGAGTTTCAATTCTGAAAGGTTATGTACGAACAAAGTACATTTGAAGCTCCTTTAGCTGGGATTCATGGTTTCAAGCGTTTGTAAGCTATGTGAACTTTCATACACATGGAGACATTGGAAACTTTAAGACAACATCGCGACAAACAAAACAAAACAAAATTATAACTTGTTCCGCAGAGTTGCACCAGAGGAGCTTTCAGAGAGCTATTTCTCCTACGTGGAAACGATTTATATACCATTCGTAAGCAATCCCTTGACTGCAGATTTTTAAGTTACAGAAAAACTGCTTACTATTACAGAAGTTGATAGAATGTTCAGGGATCACAAAATTGCACATGTTTCTGCAAGATGAAGGACTGGAAATAAGAACGAATCACTAACCTGAAAATTGAAACCTCCCGTCACCCCATCAATGTTCAATACCTGCAGCAGGAAGAAGCTCGATGACTTAAATTGTACCAGAGAATATCAGTTCCTTAACTCAAGTACCTTTAATATATAAAACTCAAGATGCTTAATTTCTAGCAGATGCATAGCTATGGACAGGTCTGGCGTTCTATTAGATGTACCCCTAGGAGACTAAGGCCTATTTTTTGCTCCTTGCACATATGAAAACATAAAGAGAAGGGGAGAAAAAAAATTCAAACAAAGAATGTGACGCTTTACGTGTAGCTGAGATGAAGTGAAGCAAGCCAAATAAGATTAGAACATAACACGTCAAATAGTACAAAGTTGCAAGATGGCTTATACTAGACTGTATAAGAATGTACAATGATATTTGTCAATTTTGGATATCCTAAGCATCCAGAGAAAAACACCCATAAGAACGTTAATGAATTACCTCCCCTGCAAAGAATAGGTTTGGTTGGACTTTGCTCTCCATAGTCCTCACTGAGATCTTCATCGAAGAAACATATTATATTTCATCACAATCAAAATAGGTCCAAACAAAGATATAGTATAGCACATGATCATTTCTAGAGAGGGCAAAAAATACCTCGGACAATGGAACCCCTCCAGCAGTGACAAATTCATCTTTGAATTGGCCCTTAAGAAGAAGTCAAGGTCTCAGATCTTCATATTCACTAAAAGATCACACAATCATGATAACGGAATGGACAGTGAACTCTCATACCTTCCCTGTTACTTCAAATAAACACTGCTTTAGCAGGGAAGCAACAGCAAACAGTGCATCGCTGGAAACGGAAGCCCACAAGGCATCCTCAGCAAAACCCTATATACAAGTGAATGGATATACTTGAAATGATTTAGATAGAATAGCAAAACGCTGCATTGATATGATAAAGGGACAAAAGAAATACTCCCAATAGTCAATACCTCACGATTAAGCAAATATTTCCAAAATCTTTTCACTAGGCCAAACTCTGTAGGACTTGAATTTACCACCATCTGCTTCTGCATATGTTTGCAGGTAAAGAAACAAACGACACTAATTTAGTGGATGATGCGGTGCAAATTCATCAGATAGAGAAGTATTTCAACATGACATAGAGAAAATGTTCTCCAGATGTTCATAATCCTACTTGACTGTAGGCATAACGATACTCCTCCTTTATGCTAATGACTTTGCACATACACCCTAGGCCCAGCCCCACCCCTAGGCCCTATCCCAAGTTAGTTGCGATGATTAAGAGAACACTTATCAAACCTTAGAAAATGCAAGGGCACCTATGTAAATGCATCATGAAGAGAAAGTTCACAAAAGCCAGACTGCTACTCAGAACTCTTCACAAGAAAGTGGACTAACCATGAACAACTTCTTGTGGTTCAAAAGTATAGACTTAACTTCTTCTTTGTGAAGATCAGGAGCAAAATCTACAATAAGTGTCCCTGGCTCAACAAATTGAAGTTAGAAATCAACAACGGTACTTAAAGAGTGAAGCCACAAAATCCAGAGACCTAGTTACCTTTGTAGTGTAAACTAGAAAGGATACGCGCTGACCAAGCAGATAGACGAAGAATAGCAGGACCACTGAGTCCCCAGTGAGTGACAAGCATAGGTCCAACCTAAGAACAACGAGAAGGGAATTTCTGGGTATAGGTTAGTAAAGGTTCTATCACGACAATAAAGGGCATCAACTGAAGATAACATGCCTGCGTAAGCTGTGGTATATTTTTTCCATTTTCCAGTCTGAGTTTAGCCTTCACCTTGGAGAAACTAACCTAAACATTTACAATACCAATAGGCGTTAGAAATGTACAGAAGCTACCTATATTCCATTTGCTAAGTTGATGGAGTACAGACATTATCAGATGACAACACCGTCTAGGACCTGATTATTTAAAAAAACATATCATCTCAATTCTCAGCACAACTTTTATATGTGCTGGCAAGTCGTTATCCAGCTTCGGTTTAGAGTCATAAAAACATCCTCTCTATTATTGCAAAGTAACAGATGCATAAGTCCAAGCCTCCCCTCCTGGTGTGGGAGCCTCTTTGAAGAATTGAAGGCATGGGGTAATATCCATAATGATAGTGATGAGATCCAATGCATAGGACAGCAACTATAAGGAAAACAAATGATAATATCATCCAGTTCAACCTTTTCTTCTTGTTTGGTAAATATTCAGTTCCACAAATTTCAGTTCCTAAAAACTCACAATTCTTTGGCTTTGGCATATCATGAAATAAAGCAAAAATGCTCAGTTTACTATTTTTGCTTCATACCTTGTGAAGTAGTAGGCACTAGTAGCAGTCTAGCAGATCAATGCATATACAAGAACTCAGGACTCAAAACAATGAATAAAAAAATTTTAATAAATAAAAATGGGAGGAAAGGGTGATATGTACCCCTGCTAATTCCGCCAAGTCTGGGTCTTTGATCTTAAAGGTGAAGAGGCTGGGGACTGGATCTATAATAGAATGACCAAGCTCACCTGCAAGACTATATCCCTGTGATAAATGAGGAATAGTTTAATTCGTCTTGAAGATACAGATATAATGAAAGAATCTGGAAACTAAATCAACCTGCTTGCTGCTTCCAGTAGCAATCAAAAGGTAATCTGCTTCAACAAGGTCAGTGGAATCTGAATTGCGCTTATTGATCTTGAGAAGAAACCTTCCAGCAGCAGTGCTAGAGGCAGTAGTTACAGACTTTCCAGTCTGCACTGAAACTGCAATAAGCAAGACAGCAGTACAATGAATACATGGTGTTAAAGTTATCAAGGGTTAATGAATGACAACAGTTGAACAAATTATCTTCCATTTTTCTGTAAATATTAGGTATAGGGTGTGACAAGTACACTTTCAGGCCTCATTCTAAGTTTATAACAAATAAGAAAACGGAAGTAGCAATTTTCTGGCCTCATACTAACAAATAAGAAAACGGAAGTAGCAATTATAGTACGCCTTTAGTAAGTGTCAGAATTCAAGCAAAACTGAAAGCCACCAGAATAGCTGCTATGCATCATTTACTGGTCAAGTTCTTTTGAACAGTTAATCACTTGTAAGACATTAGCTACTTGTACACATAAATAGTTGACCTTCTGCATAATGATTTCAATCAGCTCCACAAGTGAGCACCAAACAAGCGAGAAAAAGTAACTGGAGGTAGGAAGGAGTGCAGGGATTCAGAAAGAAGAAGAAAAACGCACAGCGTGACAATAGGTATCAGAAATTGAACACTATTGAAACGGATGCGTTTCTTCTTGACTGGGACACATTAATCCTATACAACAGCTTCCAAGATGCCAACATTCAAGTGTCACATATCTCAAAGTTCCATTACTTGACTACAAAGATGACAAGTAGTTACTTAGAAAGGCAACTATAGCATACCTCCTCTTCGCTTTACTTCATTCATAAGGCAGTCAATAACCGAAGATGAGCTATTACTGACAGGAAACACCCGACCATCACT
>JBBYHQ010060187.1:0-31193 GCA_038382645.1 Spergularia azorica | reverse complement strand
CTCAAAGTTTGTCTAAACTTAATGAACCATTGCATTTGCATGGTTACCTTTAAGTTAGCTTAAAATTAAACGGGTACTCGCTACCCGTTGTGACTATTAACGGGTCCGGGTCCGGGTCCTAATTTCTAGGACCCGTTGACAACGGGTCCGGGTACGGGTCCTAATTTTTAGGACCCGTTAGAAACGGGTCCGGGTCCGGATCCATGATTTTGGAGCGGGTACCCGTTCATGCTCACCCCTAAATGTGTGTGTGTGTGTGTGTGTGTGTGTGTGAGATTTCTCATCCTCTCACTACTTATCCATTTTATGGAGCAGAGCACCATCAATCAGTCCGTCAAAATTAAGACCAATAATATTGAAGATAAATAAAATGACATAAACAACAAAATCCGATGTGAATGAAGATATAATGATTAGGTTGCTAGATAGTTACAGATGATTTACCCCTTCCTAATGAAGACAAACCCACAAAACACTCCCCTTGAGATTAGAGTTACCAAATAACAATAATGGGAAGCCACATACATTGCAATTAGATACATGTATTACATGTCTAAAGAATTTGTATGCTAATTAGGAAAATAGCTAGTCCTCTCATGTATAGAGGGTTGTCATCGAAAAATTTCATGGATCTACTCCGACGATTTATACCCTACCCCGACTTCTGTCACCTCCTCAATCTTCGATTTAAAAGGGCCTGGTTATGGAGTTTGCGGCGCATGGTGAGGGGAGGTCTGGATAGGTGGGAAGGGATTACGCTTCTTAGGGTTGTTAGGGGTAATCGTGAGACACTGACGGTCGTTGGCACTTCGGAATATAGGCGAGTGTCTTAAAGTGGGATATGAAGTACTTTGTATGGGATGAGGATGGTGATCTCCAAGACCTAAGTGTTAGGTACTTTATTGTCATTTCTCATCTCAATTGCTCATGCGAGTCACAACGTTCCAAAAATTGCTCGATACAGATTTTGAGGACTCCACGCACAATGGTAAACAATTGAACGAAACAAGGAGAATACTTCAAATCATCTTCCATTCATCATAATGAATTCTGCTCAAGTAGTTAAGTTGTTCAAAAATTGGGACAATGATACAATAGAACACATGCATACATGATACACCATTTAGAGAACAACCTAATCATAATCTAGAAATTATATACTAGTAGTAAATAATCATCCAATGTGAAGTTATACAATCTATCACTATCCAAGGAGAGAATAAGAAGGATTTGTCCACAACTACTACAAATCTCTTTCCTCATCACATCCTCTCCCCCTCTAATCTCATCAAAATTAATCATCAGTAATAAAATAATAATAATAAAAGCATCAATTATTTGACCTCATCTCTAAAACTTCTGAACTCCATTGCAACATTAGTCCTCAACCCTAAGAAATCATAACAAATGCCACCAGCATTATTTTTGCCAGTACTAAACCCAACAAAGTTTTGGGTGCAATTGCAATTTTGGCTACTGTCAAGCCCCAAACTGCAAGTGAAGCAAATCCTTGCTCCTGTTTTTAACCCTTCAGGGTTCTCTTCATATGGAGGACTAATTCTCAAATCAAGATTCAAATCAGGGCACTTTTCTAATTTTGGTTCTTGAAATTGTTGATGATGCAAAAGTGATTTCTCATCATGAAACCCCAAGATTTCTTCTTTCTTGACATTTGTAAGAATTGGAGCTGAAAATGAGATTGTTGTTGTTGTTGTTGCTGTGTTGTTGGTTTTTGTTGTTGTTGTTGGGTTGTTGGATGTTGATGTTGAAATTGTTGCTGTTGTTGTTGTTGAAGAATCTGGATGACAAGATGCAACTTCATTGAGAGGTCTATGAGAGATAGGGTCAATTCCTCTGTTCAGAAGCTTCCTTTTGATGTGTGTATTCCAATAATTCTTTATTTCATTATCTGTTCTACCTGGTAACCTCCCTGCTATTAAGGACCACCTACACAATTAACCCACAAAAAAAAATTAATTTTTCATTAGTCAAGTTTACCAATTAAACAATTCACCTAATGGGTATGAACAAATTCAAACAAATTCAACCCAACAAGCCAAGAAAAAATTATTTTGAGATGTGGGTCTTGTTTGTTGCCAAATATGGCAAGATTGAACCCACCAACCAATGGCTGTTAAAATTTATTTTCACCAGTTAAGGAAACCCAAAATCAAGAAAAAGCTCCAAGGTCAATTTTGTCTCTTAAATTTGTTTTCACCAATTGAGGACAATCAACAAAAATGGCTGAAAAAACATTCTCAAAATAAGTTCAAACAATATGTGACATGAGGTTGTTATCTGAACAAAGGTAAAGGTAACTACTAACAAGTTTAAAATCTTTCAAACACAATTTTTTTTTTTGTAATAATCACAAGAAAAACTACCATGATTCTCAATTGTTAAGCCCCAATCTATCATTTATATGGACCATATGTGTAAAGTGGGTGATCAAATGATCACTGGACTCGGTTAAAGATAGGTAAATTGTAATATTCAAGCTACATCCGAACTTTATAAACTTCTCTTTCGGTCCCCTAGCCTAAATTTCTGATTCCACCCCTGCTTGATACCCCACAACAACCCAAAAAGACCATTAACCATGTGATTGGAAGGGTACACGGAATGGGAGACGAAAGTGAGACAGATGATCCAGACACCGAAACGAAACACATATGAACAAAAAGAATGAAAAAATGATAAAAAAATGGTAAAAACAATATGACTCACTTGTTACCAAGAAGGCTATGTAACTTGATGATGAGCTCATCTTCTTCCTCAGTGAAGTTACCCCTCTTCAAATCAGGCCTCAGGTAATTAATCCAACGAAGCCGGCAGCTCTTACCGCAGCGTAAGAGACCGGCCGCTTTCGGAAGCGAACGCCAACAACCTTCACCATGAGCCTTGATGTACGCAATCAAACGATCATCTTCTTCTTTAGTCCATGCTCCTTTGTTTGTGTGAGCTTTCTCACAACAAGGGGACCTCCCCATTTTTTTACTCAACTTAACACAACCCAATTTTGCACTTAATTTCAAGAACTACTAATAATCTTAATAATCAATTTCAAATGAACAAATTTAAGGTTGTTTTTATTTGTTTTCTTGGTGTTGTGGAATGAAGGAGGGAAAGTTTGTTAAAAGTATGGTAAAGATCACTTTTTTTTGGTTATAATAAGTGGGGTGGGTATATATTGTTTTTGTGCTTTTAAACAAATTAATCAAATGGGTATTTTTTTTTTTTTTTTGTGTTATGATGATGAGCAAAGCTAAATTTGGGGGGAGTTGGGTGAAGAAACAAAACTGAGCCCTTCTGAGGATTTGGATGGGGTTTTATATAGGGAGGGTATTGTGACATGAGGAAAGAGAGAGAAAAGAAGGGAATTGCTTCTAGATGTGAGTTGGTGAGACAGGTTAGAGGGGGAGAGTGGCTGGTGGGGTTGCTGTTTTTATGATAAAATAGTAGTACTAATTATGAGATCATGGTGTTAATAGTGACATTAATTAGCTAGAGGTAGGTATAACCTACAAAGAAGCACACACTTGGTAATAGTAATAAGTCATTATTATTATATAGTATATAATTTTTTGTGTTTTGTTGTCCCCTTTTTTTGTTAAGTTTAAAGAAGTTTTGCAATACTTCGTAGGAGAAAATTGTTAACTACTCGTATGTCTTCCAAATGTTGTTTGAATTATCTCGGTGGTGGAGAGGATTTCGAGGTAAATGCAAATGAATACAGCAATTTAGTATCGTCAAGTGAAACCATTTCTTACGTGGAATATCACAATTCTTTATGGTGTAGTATAAAAAACTATGCTTAGAGTCACTAGACCTACAAATCTACAATTACAAGTACCTGAATGCATGTTAGTTCATTAATCATAGTTCGAACCTAATAACCCTTGAGGTTAGGGGATATGTTTTTTATTTTTCTTCAAGAAACCACAGATTGAATTGCGTACTCTATAAACACTCACATGTATAATCATTTTTTATCAGAACATTGTGGAGTATATGGAAGTTTTAGCTCTAACATGTGGTATAATTTAACTACAATATTGGAGAAAACAACCATGTCCGAGTTAATCTTTCTTATTGACATCAAAAATCAAATATAACAAATAACACGAATTCTTTTCAAAACATATTTTTCACTCTTGTTTTAATCCTCTATATTTC
Source organism: Spergularia azorica (assembly GCA_038382645.1). NCBI lineage: Eukaryota > Viridiplantae > Streptophyta > Magnoliopsida > Caryophyllales > Caryophyllaceae > Spergularia > Spergularia azorica. The sequence continues at coordinate 27,017 of JBBYHQ010060187.1, read as the reverse complement.
TTTTTTTTTTTTATCTTGTGTAAGAGGCAGCAATAAATGAGTTTCACAAGAATTGGTCAAAAATATTTGTCTTCATTTGTGGAAAATATTCATAGGGAGAAGAAAACAATAGTACAAAAAGGAAGTAGGAACCAAATTTGACTCAATTAAATACACTAAATTTGAGTGAAGACCTATGGTAGATTGGTAGTTCTATTGAAAATCCCCATTGAATACGCCATATTGCCATTGGCTCAGCCGCTCAGGTGAGACTATGTTGAGTTCAACAAGCTAAAAAAAGAGGCAGAGTTGACATGAGGAAAACAGAGAGCAAAGGAGAAATGATTAGAAAAAGATACAAGGAAAAGCATGTTTTAACAGATTTCTTTTCATAGTTGAAGAAATTGGAGTGATGAAAAATTAAATTAGTCATATTTAGAAAAGTTAGTTGGAGTGGGGGACTCAAGAAAGAACTGTTGCCCTAAGTGGGAGGGGAGATAGACCATTCTTATGGCATAGTATATTGGCAAAATGATATGGTAGTTGTTGTGCTTCTCTTATTCTATTGGTGAACTATCAATGTTCATGCATAGTGGGAGAACCAGAGAGAGAGAGAGAGAGAGAAAGTGTTTCTAGAAGAGAGTAGGGTTAAAAGGAGAAGAGAGCAAAGCTAGTTTTATGACAAAAGCAAAACTTCAAAAAGGGTAAATCATATTGTATCATGGAGTGGGGGAGTTGAGGTTACTCCATGCTTTGTGATTGTGTGTGGGCTTTTTCTTCACCTTCCACTTTCACCAATTTTGTATTTTTCTATCTATTATTAGAGGAGGGTTTAGGCAAATAATGATATACACATAACTTGTGTGTATAGTCACTAGTGAGTTAGAGTACATTATTAGTTAGTGAAGTATGTCATGTTATCCCATTTCTATATCACCAAACGTTTGAGTTTTTAAATCCTTTTTGATAAATTTTGATATGTAATTGATAGTTACAAACTATAAGTTTATACGTAACTGTTACACCCAGAATTAAGGTTTAATGTAATTCTTTTGCTTTCTTCCCAACCTTGTGGTGCAAGTTGGCAATGTAGGTAGTAGTGTTAGGGGATATTTGGGAGGGGATGATAATGAAAGAGGGGAAGTTGAGTCACCCCTCCTTTGTTGCTACTTGCTAGTCTTTCTCTCCCTTCTACTTATTGCATCTTGCAAATTAAGGAGTAATTGTTACCCACCACCATACATGCTCTTTTTTCCCCTTTCTCTAATAATCTTTTGTTGAAAACTACTTGTTCCTATGTTCCCCAACCCTCTACCCACAAATTTGGTATCTAGAATTCTCTCTTATCTTCCTTCTCTTACCTTAAAAGTTGGTAAGAGATTTTGATTTCTTGTTTTTTTTTTTTTTTTTCTACCTAGCAACAAATATAACATATTCAATCTATATGGTTACTTGGTTAGTGGCCTTCATTTATCTCCCTCATACATAGAGAACAAGAGGCATATGAGGGACTAGATTAATTTTCACTCATCAAACCACTATGGCACTATCTAGGAGTGATGCTTAAGACATTAGCTAAAGCATTGTTGACCTTCAAAACTTGTCAAGAGGACCACATCTTATACTCCTACACACATGCTTAGTAAATTAAACTAACCCAATCCATCATTAGTATAAACTAATATATTTTTAAAATTACTTCATTTCAAAAGGGTATAGTCTTTTATACACCCTAACAATTATTTCCTTACCATTTTTAATCTAAACTCCCAATACAAACTTCCAACTATCTATCGTAACATGACGTACAAGAGTAATTCTAGGTGGTATAGGTGTCGAAATTCTTATTTCACCTTGTCTAGGTATAGAACCATTGATTGAATCTCAAACATCGGTTCGGACTTCAAAAATAGGGGAAGGGGATGTTGAGTTTGATGGTGAAAGGGAGGGGGAGGGGACATGCCAAACATAGTGGTGTAATTGCATTTGTTTGTTTTCCAGTTTGTTTTCCACCTACTTCTTCACCCATATCTTTCTGTCCACTAGTCCATTTTTGGCTTTACTTTGGATGCTGAAATATTGTACCCTTCTTTTTACTACTACTACCAAATTATTCCATCACCTTCTAAAATTTGTAGTAATCTCTATCTCTATTATTTGAACTTATCCACATCTATCTGCACAACCTTTAAGTCACAAAAAACATTAATACACCTAAAAAAGTTTCATCACATCATACTCCTTCCATTCTCGACATTTATTCCACTTCATCCTACACAAATTTTCGGGTTATTAACACGCAAAAACAAAAACCTGACTCTCAGAGACCTCAAGATTGCCAAGGAAAAGAAATTAAACTAAATTTAAGAGAAAGAATAGAGTGATTGAAAGATGATTAATAGCTTCACGTATACGATTTGGTTAATCCCTAAACTATACTACTTGATAGATGAGTAGACGAGCAATGTGAGTCACCATCAGTTAGGTATTTCAACTCCGAACTAACTGGCACGTGGGTCCCACCTCATCTCATCCTAGTCTCTATCATCAGCCGGCCTTTCTCCACGGTTTCCCTTCCCTTCACAATAATTTATTTCTTTATTTATTCCCTTTTTCACAAATATCCTCTCATATTATTTTTTGTTTATTCTTATTATTTATCATCAACAACATAGAGCAAATAGAATAATACTAGAGTAGTAGCTATTGAATTAGTCGAAATAAGCAATTGCGTGTTCATCATTTAGAAATGAAAATACACTCTTCTCAAATACGCTACCAATCCACAAAAGAAAACTCAAGATAATTAAAACTAATTTTATCAAGTTTTGGTTTTCACATATGGTGCAAATGACGATGAAAATTCTCCCCTTTATCAAGTTGTCGATTTCTCGTCTTATCGTTCTTTTTATTCCCACCATTTCAACAACACGTGTCTTAAGATTGATTCTAAAACAGTGAGTAACTCGAGTTTGATTTCGGTTTTAGTTTCAATGATTGACTTGGTGTATCATACAAGTTAAATAAAGTCTAATGACAACATTGGAGTAATAAGATCACCTCCTAATCCCTTGAACAAAAAGGAAGATTGAGTCTAATAATGGATCAAACTAAGTATATGATTAAGAAAAAAAAGGTGGACTAATACTACCAACAAAAGGACCCATAAAAGAAGAGAATATGAACAAAGGTTGGCATATGGACTAATTGACAATCCAGCTCAATAACACGTGGGTATCATGTGCTTAGGCAAAGTGAAGATATTAAGATTTGTAGTTTCTTCTTTCTTCCTCAATAATCATAATTAGTCGAAGAAAAAAAAAACCCATTTAATACAAAAGTAGTAGAGTAGTACTAAATACTCCCTCCATTTCATTCATTTCTTTATGTTGAGCCGGGTTTTGTGAGGGAAATTCAGACCCAACGTAAAGAAATGAAGGAAACTCAAGCCCAACGTAAAGAAATGAAAGAAATTGAGGGAGTAATAAACATTAATTAAAACCCACCTAACAATAAGGGAGTGTTTGGTTGTCTCTTTTTCCCCCCATGTGATTTATGAGAGAGAGACTCCCGTAAGTTGGCGGAATCAAGGTTCTTTCCTGTACCAAAAATGACCCACATCAATGGGAAAATGATAAAAGCTTCAACGTGACTTCTTCAAACAAAACACCAAACAACCCCCTAATTTAATCCCCAATTATTATTCCTAATTGATTGCGATTGAAGGGGAGTTAGGGACACACCCACATGAATATCTTACATCTCTCTCTATTATCTTAATCCATCTTTGGCTTATCATTGTATTTTTTCCAACAATGGATCCGCTAAATTTAATCGAATTACGTACTTGTTTGAACCAATCATTCACCTATAATCACATTCTTAAATACTAACAAGATCGCTCGATCGAGGGCACGTATGAATGTCCACCCTTTTTTATGTTGTTAATCCTTTCGGGCGAGGCACGAATCGTTACCCAGGTTTGTGGTATGGCCTGACGTTGGATAGGTGTCTCGGACCGATCATCTGACTCGAGTTTAGGTCTAATACACCAAAGATCTTATTCATAATATGGTAAAGTTTTAGTTTGTAATAAGTACATAAAAGTCACATAGATAAACAAAGGTAAGTGGTACAGACATACCTAGGTCTAACAAATATGAGTAGGAAGGGGTCTGTGCCACTGATTTATACAGATGCAATGTTGATATGTAAGAATGGTGTTGCTCTTTTTCCAAGCTGTTTATATCGCTCTTTTGCGCACTTCGTAGAGGTAGCCCAAGATTACCACAGCTGCAGTGACTGCAACCCCGACTGCACTTTGAGCCAATACAGTGGTGTCCTTGGGGCTTGACTTGGAGCTGCTGGGAGAAAATCCCAGTTCAGAAAGTCTCTTGTGTGCAGCAGCATAGTCGCGGAAGAAAGCTTCCTCATCCTGCAACAAAGCAGGTGTTCTTAAACACACAAGATACTGAATTGTTCAAGAATCTGCAATTCTGGTCTTAAATCATGACTTTAGAAATTCGTATCACACTTGGCAAATCGTGAACGTCTAACCAGTACAGCCATTTCCAGAGAATACCTCAGCATAGATTTCTTTAAAGTTTAAGCTAAAATGGATAAGAACATGTTAGTAGAAGGCTCAAGGCGCAAAGAGACAAGTACCTTAGCATAGAGTTCAACATAAGGGCGAAATGCAGGATCATCTAACAGAGCTTTGTCAGTAGGCAGCTGCAACAGTCCCTCTGATTCTCCTTTAAGGATCTCTCTGAAAAGAGTAATTGTCAAAAGACATTAGAATTACCCCACTGGTAATTGTTACACATAAATCAAGCATTTTTCAGAAAGAGAGCCACAATCAAAGAGAAGCAGAATTCTTACACAAAATATGTGTTATCAAACTTGAGAGGCTCTTGAGTCCACGCGCCATCAAACCCTGATCTCTCTGGATGTGCCCTTCCCTATGGCCCCAAGGTAACAAAATTAGTACATGCGGTATGGCAAAGATATTCAGTAACATCTCAAAGCCAGTAAAATAGTTACCAAGGTGTGAGCGCCTGACAAGGCTACAATCTCTTTGTCACTGAGACCCATCCGATAGAATATGTCCTTCAGATGTGGTGCACCTATATTGAGCATCAAACAACCAAAATAAAGTTGAGTGAACAATCAAATTTCAATTGGGAAAGGAAAAAAAACCTTCAGTAGTTCATGTTAATTTCAAGTTATCTTGTACAGATTCAAGAGTCAAGACAGAGTAGACCATAAAGATCAGTAAGACAAAATGTTTCACTACATCAAATACTGATGACAGTTAAGAAGTCCCTAACATACTACCTCAGTCAAACAACATCTACAAGATCTTACAAAGACACCATAGATGCAGATTGCAGGAGGATAGATTTTCTTAATTGAGGGATCACATCTGTTTCTGAAGATTGACTATATGTCCCTTTGTATTCCTTTAAACACCAAGAGAAGAGAGCCGATGACAGTCGTGGATTCGTGATATACTACAAAATTCTCAAAAGAGCCAATAGCAAACAACCTCGACGTAGAACCTAAATTTCTGCACTCTCATAAATGATTTCGAGGTTTCGACATCTAGCTCAATCCACATATCGAGCATAGAATAGGATACTCTAGATATGATACCAACAACATTGACCCAAATACGTTAAAAGAACCAATAGACAAACCTTGTTTGGCATCGGGAAGTCGCCCTTCCTTGGGAGATACCTTAGAGTCCTGAAATGATATAACAGATCTTAGCACGTTAGAGGAACTTACTATAGTTGTATACCCTAGAAATTACAACAACCACAAACCTTTCTGCCAGGAACAAATTCAATGGTTGGACCTCCAGTGACCTCAACTGCAACAACACCAGCAAGCTGCAACGCAACAGGGGTTACTAAAAGCAGATAGCACTTGATATACATCTAGGCTCAAGATCATCCAAAAAAAAGTAATTTAGAAAAGCAAACAGCACAGACAATCTCAAATTTCGAAAAGAAGCACTAATAAACTTAACAGTTAACACACACATGACACAGCTAAAGTGCTACACATGCACTCATCCATCACAACACACCAGTGAGCAGCCTGAGTATCCAAGATGTAAAATAAAATTTGGGGGAAGCTGTTAAGACGAATACAGTAACATCAAGTAGACCACTACGGCTCTAACAGGTCACATCATGGATTCGGGTGCCTAGAACAGACCCATAAAACATGACTACCCAAAACCTGACCCTCTTCTATAAGGAACAGGAATGAGGATTTCTTGACACGACTACCTAAATGACTGGACTTTTCGAGTCTAGGGTCTACGTTCATCCCAACCTAAAAGGTTGTAATGATAGGAACCTCAGCATAAATATTAACAATCGTTAATGAATATTTAATGATTGAGAACATTAGGAAAATACTCCATTTCATTGCTATTCAATTGTTGAGACAAATGTGTTTTTTAACAGGAGGGTGGAAACGGATGGTACTATAGTCTATAGCCATATGTGATATGTACAATCACTCACCTGATACAAGTCTGCATATGTGATCTTCGGATGCTTAGCTTTAACCTCCTCTGAAATAGGAAAAATAAGTAAAAATAAGAGAACACAAGATAAGATGAATTGAGGACGAGAAAATCGAAGTACATTGCGCTGCCATATAAATATAATTTGAAAATGAATGAGCAAGTAACAATTAACAATCAACAAATTGTAGGAAGAACTCGCATCAAAAAAATAACTGAAACCTTTTAGTAACATTTTTATTTCTTTTTTTCTTTTGGGGTGACTAGTTAACTGAATGCTCTGAACTCAAATATACCCGGTGATAAGCAACCCAAAAGAAAAGGTGATTGTAAACAACTGTCAAGATGACAGAATATCAGAGAAGAATCCTAAGCACCTTTCAGTAAAACCTAAAACGAAGTGCCTTCAGGCTTCAGTAACTACACCAAACTAGAGGGAACATATCATTTCACTGTCCTGGCCCTGGTTGTCTGTGATGACTCAAAACATTATCAGTTGGATTCCGCATGTAGAAGCAAAGCCACGTGCATTCAACAAGATATAATCAGGTAAGGGAGAGATCTATATCTATTGATTCTGTTCAATTTAGATAGCTAGAGATAAGCTAACACATAAAACAGAAGGGATTATTTTCTTTTAAAATTACCATCAGAGAATTCCTAAAATATTTTTAAATCACCACCACCAGAATTCGTCTATAACTGTAGCAATAAAACCCCCCACCCCTCCCAGTAATAGAAAATAACATATAAGAATTCTTCCCGCTTAATTCAATCATACTGGTCCAATATAGAATCTTAAACCAGCATAACCTACATTAAAAATTCAAAGCACCACTACAGCCAAGATGGTTAAGAACAAACGACATATATACTCATTATCCAGAAGGAACAAATGAGTCTTTAAGTTCACAGGACCTCTAAAAGTCCTAGTCATCTATAGGAAGTCAGTAAAACGAAGCATTAAGCAAAAACTTCTGAATGTGAGCCAAAATATATGCATGGGCAAAAAGATTGTAACCAATGGACTGATATGCTAACTGCAGCAGCAAAGACAGAAAGTTATAAGACTCTTCCAGCAACTTTTGAAGGGCAGGAATGCAGGATTTTTCATTAAGTGTTGGACACTTGCACTTTCACCGCACATGATTTCTTAATCGTGCCTAATCACATATCTCGATCCATAATATCAGTTATCCTCCTCTACCAATGGTGTTCAGGTTAACAAAGTGGTCAAACCTCATATCTTGGTCTCTGTAGAGTCTGTACCTGCAGTTCTCGCCACAGCTAAAGCTAGATATTGGGTCACAAGGTCTTCAATGCATGTTCCTACAACCCTTTGCTAATTTTTAATGTATTTGATATAAGCTGCACCTCTAATTTAAGGATGGTTTAGTCGATGGACGTCTAAAAAGTTGTACCCAAAAGTTGTTAAGTGCCTATACGTATATATGTGCCCATGACCAATATTTTCTTAGATACGCCAGGTGCCGATCTATTTCATGTCTATAATAACTCGAACACTAAAAGAATATTGGAGAACTTAGTAAAGGGGACAGGATTAGTAAGGGAAATTCAACATGGAACCCTATTAGAGAACAAGACTATTACATGAGCTTAGTAAAATTCTAAGATTCATACTTTCAGCCTTAAAGTCTTGAAATCGCAAATCAGTAGACAATAGTAAGTCGCTGAAGCTAAGATTGGGAAAAGGTCTGGAAATTGCTGATCAGCTACATCACACACATGATAAATTTACTCTTTACATATGCCTACTGCTGTGAAACTTCCCAGCTCTTACAATGACCAGCAACAGCAAGCCTTTGTAGTCCTGTTTACTTCTAGCGTAATTCTAGGATCAATCAAATCTCCTATTCTGCAGCTCCTATCTACTCCCATATAACGTAAAATCTTTCCTAGTAGGCTGGCGGTAAGTTATACTAACTAACTCTTCCTCATATCACTCCTACACAAAATCACAATCTAAAGCTCTTGTTCACCTTCATCCTTCTTTCGTACTCTTTATATGTCGAAAACCAGATATTACATACTTACATTAACGGAAAGTTCTCTTTTCTTAGCCATTCGGCCCATTCCCATCACACTTTGTCAATTGTCGAAAATGCCTTGACCACACAATTGACTACCCCACCCCCAACCCTAACCGATGAAAAAGGATACGAGTACCTCAACATCCAAACGCGGATCATGGAATTCCCAGACTCACCAATACAATCCATAATACACTTCACCAACTAGGCTTTTTCTGCAATTCCGCCACACTTCACCACAAACTAAACTAGAATTACTTATATTCATTTGTTTCGTCGCAAAACACGCGTTCGCCAAAAGACACTCATACAAACACAATCAAAAGAGTTCGAGCTCTAACACACCTAATTCCAACACATTCTAATTCTATGAACATATCTCAAACTCAATTATATTTAACAATTGCGACAATTCTTTAAAAATCCAGCTCAATCAAACTTATCATATACTCATCCACTCCATATCATCATAAACATATCCAATCACAAAATTCGATCAAATAGTCGAAATTACTGACGAGAAATTAAATTAAATTTTAAAAAAAAAAACTAACCACACCAATCAACGGCTTTCTTGAGTCCGCTATTAGCGCCATGAGCACACTCTTCCTCATTTCTAATCGAGCCGTTCGGTCCACCTGTCTTCGTCTTCGCATCATAAGTTCCTGCATCGTGCCACCTGTCACACGCACAAAATTTCTCGTGAATTCCGAGGTTTTTCAAAAAGTCAAAACGAAAAAGAGGAAAGTCAAAGGAAAAGGTGTGTTACGTACGCTAGACGGAGCATGAGTGGAGCGCAGTTGCGGCTGGAGATGAGAGAGCGGAGATCGCGACGAGCTTTGTCGATTTGTTTGAGGTATTCCGTGTCGACTACCGGCATCGCCATTGTTGTCGGAGGTTGATGAAGCCCGGTTTCCGAGGAGAGAGAAAATTATGAATTTTTTATGGAGAGGTTTTTCGCTGGTTTTTAACCTTCTTTCACTTTTCTTATTGGTTTATATTGATCTGATTTTTTGGGGATAGGATTTGATGATTTTTCGTTGACAAAATTCAGAAGTTCTTGTTTTTGTAATTTTCTGGGGGCGATAATAATTGACAAAGATACGTTACATATTGGATTTGTTAGTCCATTTCTATGGACTGTTGGATGTGTACTCATGCGTCTAATGGCGACCGTCGAGTTGGTTTCGATAATGTCTAGTGACGACCGTGAAATTGGTTACGATTTTGGAGGAATGCCAAGTGATGTACACAGAGTTTTCCCGTCAATACGTGTGTAACTGCATATATCATACAAGCGTAAAATGTCAATGTTGGGAATGATGGTCATGGTTAGTCATGTCTAAAAAGGCCGAAAATGAGTACTGAACTAAGGCGACATTGTAAATCAAAAAACAGTTTTCCAGCTTCAGTCTCCGCGAAATTCAGACACTCCGATAACTCCCAAGATATCTTCAGATATGTATAGTCTATGGAGGGGCAAACCTAGGTCTAATATTGCCCCTTCTATATCACAGATTGTAGCTAAGAGAGATCTCATTCACAATCGTAGTTCAGTTGACAGTTGAGCTTTACTGATCTCCGCTTTAGAGACGTTTACAGTACATCTTAGCTAGTGCTGTCAAATCTTTATGCTTCGGGACACCTCTAAACACCACTCTGAAAGAATTTTCGATCACTCACTGGACACTACTATGGCGGTCAACATTTACACCCAACGGAAATTTAAGGTCTGTACTTCAGTTCAGGAACAGCATCTATAAATCATCTGTATAAGGAAAAGTGCATCATGACTTTGGAGGTGCTGCTGCTCTCCACTGAAGCTCAACTTGTATCTGCCCATTCTTCGAGTCTATCAGATTGTACTTCTCATTTATCCGTTTGTTGCTGACCACATCACTAAGATTGATATCAATGTACCCCAAAGATTCCTGAAACCACAACGGTTGGACAAATTAGACATTAGTCCAAACAACTCGGGCATTTGGGCTGAACTCAGATTGCAAAGCAGCAAGGTGGAAAAAAAAATGCTATTGTTTAGGTTAGTGAGACTTCAATATCTAAAACCAGATAACAATCTCTAGTCCAAACAATCGAATTTGCAGATATCGGAGAATACTTCAATACTCACCAAGATAACAAAAGTAGAAATTCCGAGGGTGGGGGTGAGTTCTATTTTGTAAGAAAAATATTGGAATTAAAGTACCTTAGGATGCAGTAAGCCCATTCTTGAGGAGGTACTATAGACTTCCACATGCATCTTATCATTAGTGGGAGGCTCGTCCACAACAAACTTAAACTCCTCTTCCCATCTTGGATCTCGATTCTTCTTTATAGTCTGCACCATTATCAGTTGCACTTGCATGTCAGCAAATCAGAACCAAACAAACTTCCCATCAACATTCACATGATTTACCATCACTTGGGAGTCGAGACAGCTTTTATCTCGTTATTAAGAAAGAAAGAAAAATAAGAATAAGAAAAAGCAAGCTTGCAAATTTGCAATAGACTACCTTGGTTTTCCTCTCCTCTCCTCTAAAAATGATACGAGCAGATGGATTCGTATGATGCTTTCCCTCCAAATCTTGACCTTCATGCACAATCACAACAAGCAACCCACCACCAGCAGGTGTTCCTTCAGGAGCTTGAGCTACTGAATCTTCAAAATTTGTTCCAAGATCCTCAGCCTTATGTGCTTTGTATGTCAACTCAACAACAATCTGGCCACGTGATTTCTCATTTTGAGGATCATTTGGATCCAACACTTTAAGAAGGTCAAGAGTGAACTCTTTCGGCTCATCAGGGGTAAGTTCTTTCAAAGAAACTGAATTCAAACCCATTTTGTCAGGTCCTCCAACCTTGAATACAAAGGACAAGATAAAGCTTTAGAAAGTTGCAATGAGATTTAGGAACAAACGCTAAATTACCCTAGTATTTACCTGCTCCCAATCAAAGACATTTAGTAGCAAGGACTGGGTCTCTGGATCTCTAACAGCAAAATTAAATTCTTCATTCCATTCAGGATTTAAGTTCTTGTGTTTCACAGCGGTTTTCTTTGATGGAGCTTTATCCTCAGTGAGCTTTAGTTTCACAAATGGGTCAGCCCCACCCATTAAATCTTTCTTTCTTAGTTTCATTGCTCTTTTAACTTTGACATGCAGTATTCCAACAGGCCTCCTCATAGCTCTGGAAGTTCAAAAAAACACATGGAAGGCATCAATATATGCAACAATATGGATATATCAATATGATCAGTATATAGAACTTTAAAGGAGATGGCTATACTTTGCTGGGTCCAGGATAGGAACTTCTAATGTAAGTGGCCATAGATACATCTTTGCGACTTGGTCTTTAATTTGCTCCTGCCAAAAGAGAGAAAGCGTCATCCAGAATTCATGAAAATATACCAAGAGGCAAAATCAACTGCTATGAGCCATAAATTCACTCTCCAAGTTATTATGAGCAGCTACAACTTCCCTACTACACATAACTTATAACTCATACCTTGTCAATATATCATAGCTTAGGGCTTTAGGCGTCAATATGACAACAAAGTCAAGGGTTTTAAAAGGTAGCAACTCAAAACACTATTTTCTGAACAAGAAAGGATCAAATCGAAAATTTAAAGAAAACATAACGTCGATTTAAGATTAGAAAAATTCTAGTGTGAGACCGCCTCATCGTATGAGACCACTTAGATATGTTACTTTAGAAAGATCATTACGAGTATGTCTTAAGATTACGGGGGAGTCCAGAATGATATTGATTGACACAGAACTTAGTTCCCCTTTAAATTTAAACACTTGAAGGCCAATGAAGAACTGTCAAACCAAAAATTTACTAGTATAAATTAGCAACTTCAATAGATGTGCAGATTTTACAAGACAGAAGAATGGCAGACTGACAGTCTCCCCAACTTATTTATTATAGCTTCACCAATACCAGTCCGCGATTCTTCACTAGCTCATCAAGCATGGACTTTTCTCTGACGCAAAAGAGTAACCAAAAGCAGTATGAAAAAAGAAATCAAGGCTCCAGAAATAATGTACCTGGACAAGCCTGTACACACCCGGAATTGACATAAGATCAGCTCCTAAAACCTTTAGCCCAAAGTCAACATGTGGCTGCAAGGCAAAACTTACTTTGTTCGGTTAACAAGGTAACACAGCAGAGAATTGCGAACACAAGCGATGACTATAAGCATATAAGCATAAACAGGCAAAGGTCAATGATCACCGAAATGTTGAATTAACAGGACCCCCCCCCCCTTCTCCCTCTCAAAGTAGCATCATGCACTGCTAATTGTGTTTAAGATAAAAGCAGTGGTCAATACTAGACAGCAACGCTACTGCTAGCAAGACATGGACATATTTTTCAATGAAGGCGATCACCACTACCTTAAAAATCATGAAATACAAGTTAGACAATATGTTAACAAAGAGGCAATAGTGATGTGAGCTGAAAATTTCCTGGAAGTCTTGAAATCCAAATGCGTTTAAGCAGAGCCGTTGGGACACTTTTTCAAGGTCCGCAAAGAATCAGCATTAGAGCTGCCTCAAGTTCAGGTTTGACTCCGAATACAAAACATAAGTTACATAACGCTGTACAGTATTCCTTCTCATATTCTCTACACTCATTGGGTTCCAATGGATAACAAACAATCAATTCAGACGTTAACAGAACATATAAGCTCTTTGGAAAACTACTTTCTCAAGTTCAAAGCCACCACAAAGCAATCAAGCTCACAAAATGTAACCAGAGTTAGCATATCACCAACCTTCTCCATAAGGGAAACAAAAATTTTAGCAAAGCATGGAAAACTCGGAACCAAGGGCTTTAAAGTGATACGAGGAGAAGCAAAAACTTGAAGATCCAGCACCTGAAGTATTTTCAGAAAATAAGGTCATCTGCACTAGTTATAAGTTACAATTAGGAATACACTGTCCAGATACACAAAATAGAAATTACGCTACCTGAGCAGTAGCTCTTAAACCAAATGCTTTCACAGCGACCGTAACGTTAGGATTTCCTGCCCACTTCAGACATGGCTCCATTATCAACTCTTTTTCGTCTGTGGCATACACTTTCATGCCTGCAAGATTATAGATAAAAAAATAAAAAAATTTAACCCAGACTTTTTGAAACACATATCATAAGCATCAGAAGACTACTGCAGAACAGCACAGAGCAGACAGCGTATTAAAACATGCTGCATGGTCAACTTATCTAAAACCATCACGGAAGTGGAGATCAGGAGACAGATGTATGAACAGGAGAAAATTGACCCGCTTCATATAGTAATGGGAGACATTCATCAATAAGTCCCAAAAAACGCTTTTACAGTTACCAACTCACATCGGGCCTATTGGTTGAAAGGTGCTTTACCTTCAAGTATAGGTCGGGTGTTCGAGACTTGGTACCACCACAAAAAACGTATTTACAGTTAACATTTAGTTCCAAATAAGCTAGCAAGTCGACTTGTCATAGAGCAAGAAACTGTGTCACTGAATAAGATAGATGCCTATTGTCATCATATAGAAGACTGCGGAAACTAGGATGTTAGTTCATTTCCTTTCTCCTCCCTTCCTTCTTCCCCCAAATCCTTAGCAATCACTCATGATCTTTGAAAGTGCAACTTCTCCAGACTTAGTAAGCAGGTTAACTCAAGGAAACACCATCTCTAAGCTTGAAGAGCACAGTTGTGCACAGCCAAACACCTTAAAGACTCAAGCCCCACCAGGAAATCGAAAGCTCTTAGTGATGTCAGTTTTGCATTCAGTTAGAAACAAACATAAATCTTGTGGGAAAAGGATAAAAAGAAACATCTATTACTGAGCTCCAGTGATTTGAAAAATTCTAAGAACCCAGTTCTTTAGTAACAAAACCTTATCGTCCTTTGAACGCAAAATATCCAAAGATAAATCAAAGACTGACCTTGAAAAGTTGGTGGTAGGGATCCTAAAGTGAGCTTTTCAAACTCAACAGAATCAATCTTATATTTAGGGATTTGTTCAGCAATGATAGGTGTTGCGATATCCTTTATGGTCTTGCAAATAGCCTGCATACAAGTGGACAAGTGGCAACCCAATATTGATACCTTAAATAACATTAAAAAAAATTCACTCCAAAATCTAGATAACTGAAACATACCTTGTCCAGGTAGGGCCACATTTGAAGAATAAAGGTGTTCAGCCAATCCAACTGTTCAGAAAGAAGGGAGTACATGCAAAGAGAACAGTGCTATTAGAGCCCTAAACCCACATAGCGAACAAACATAATGACAGACAACCAGGACCACATAGACACGTACCCGGTCATAATCAGGGTTTTTAACCCAAAGGGGTATTTCAGGGAGCAGCTTCTGAAGCTTCTCAGCATCTTGCTCGGCCAGCGGCTGAATAACAGGATCCTAGCAAAACAAAGAGCTATCATTAGAATGTTAAAAATGCCAACATATTTCTCAAAAAGCAAGCAGCAACATAACAGAACACCACTTTTCTGTCAGAATTGTCAGCTTCAATCAACACCATGATCCATGTCTTTATCACAGTGAGCTCCTCACTTAATAGTCAATAAATTTAAGAGCCAAACAAAAATGAACTCCCGCCTCCATCATCTCTTCCCAAAGAGCTTATACATCAGCTACCTGATGGCAGCCCAGGGAGACCATACACGAGGTATCCTCCACTGCCTCTAAAACTATAAATGAAGGCAGAGCCACATAAGACCATCAAGACGCAGTATTGCAGCAAATCACGGATAATACGAGGGGACAGAAGAACACTGCGCATTAATGATTAATCACAAGAGATAACACTATTGTTCTCACTTCTCAGACTTTGCGAAAGGAAATGCTAAAGTACACCTCGACAAAGGACCATTAGAAATCAAGACATTTGGTGATCTTCTCCACAGCATGAACCAGTTCCACGAAGCTATTAATGATGTATGGACTATAAAACACACTATGACCCAGTTCCATGAAGCTATTAGTGAATACAGGCTAATGGAAATCATGGGGAGCCTTACTTTCTGTTACTCCGACTCATTGTCAAAAATCATTAATCGCTCGTCCCCTTCTAACAGTCCAATAACAGTAATCACTGTCCATTCAAACCAACCATGAGAGCAAGTAACGACAACCCATAAACCAGGAGCTGCGATTAGTTGTACTTCCTTACAAGCTAGCTTTCTCAAACCCCAAAATACTACTAGTTTCCAAAAAGTCCCAAATTCCCTCTGAATAAGCCCTCTTATCTTCGTCATCAAAAAAGAGTTTACAGCAATAAAACAATCCATAAAACCCTCATAAAAGTCGGGCGCACGCTTCACTGATGATGCCTAAACCGTACGATTAGTTGTACTTCTATACAAGCTAGCTTTCTCAAACACCAAATTCCTACTTGTTTCCAAAATCTCCCAAATTCCCTCTAAATAAGCCCTCTTGTCTTGGCGCACACTTCACCGGTGAATGGATTACAAAACACACTATTTCAGGCTAATAGAGATCACAGCATACTACGGCTTCATGCACACAAAACTGAATATGAGCGCGAAAAACAACAATTCATAGAATCACAAACCAGGGAACCACAATTACATGTACTCCTCTACAAGCTAAAATTTCTCAAACCCCAATTTCCCTCTAAATAAACCCCCCACATCTTCATCATCAAAGAATCTAAACCAACAAAAAAACCACTAAAACCCTACTGGCCTACTACAATATTATCAACATATATACAACAATTCCGCTAATAGAGATCATGGGATACTACGGCTAATAGAGATCATGGGATACTACGGCTTCACGCACGCAAAAGTTCAAAACTGCATATGAGCTTCATTTAGGGAACCGCAATTAGTTAGTTGCTTATCCAACAGCTAGTTTTGCCGAACATGTTGATTAGATTTCAGCTAATTTCTAACAGCCGATAGGTAACACCTACAGCTCCTTAAAACGCTACAGCTACCAAAAACGCTACCAGCTACAGTTGTTTTTGCCGAACAGACCCGTATTCCTCTACAAGCTAGATTTCTCAAAAGCCAAATTCCCTCTAAAGAAACTCTCCGCATCTTCGTCATCAAAGAATCCAAGCCAACAAAAAATCACAAAAACCCTCCTACAATATTATCAATCTATAAAACAATTCAACAAAACATCAACATCAAAAACAAAAAGAAAACAAATAACAAAAACAACAAGAAATCCAACTTTTACTATAAAACGCAATTGATAACGACACAAATTGGTCCATCACCATCTACACTCCATGCCACAAAAAAAAACAGCAACATCCTAATCATATCATATACAATCATAATAATATCATCATACATTACCCCAAATATCATACAAACAAAACCCAAAATAAACCTAAATTATTAATCAAATTGATTAAATTAAAATAAAAATGAAGCTAAAATTTAGGAAATTATACCTTAACATCTGTAGGCTGGAAATAGATGAAGAGATAGTATCCAACAGTAAGACCAATTGTAACTCCAATTCCAAATCCAACAAACCCAAAAATAATACTGAAAATCTTAAGTATTGGACTAAACCAACCCATCTCAAAAATTAAATTCCCAGAAATTCTCTCAATTATTCGAAAAACTAACGAATACCCAGAAAATATTTCGCAAAACCCACCTCGAAATGATAAAACTTTGGATCAAAGAGGAAAGATTATGAGGGGGGTCCCTCTTAAAAATTGAATAAAAAGGGGCTTTTCTCTCTCTCTAATTAGTAATTAGGTGAGTTTAATTGTAATTAACAAATGCGCAAGTGAGTTAAAAAGTGGATTAGTTATTTCTATAATTGCGTAAGAATGAAATTTTGTCGGTGAAACGAAATGAAATGAAACGCTCGGATTTTTGAGAGGCGGAGGAGATGGCGATGGACATTTTTTTTGGTGATGGTATCAAGTTAAGTGTCATGTGATATGAGAGAGAGGGGAAGGGGGAATGAATATTTTTGGGGGTAGAAACGGTAATAAAACGGATGTTTAGGGATAGGGTCGGAAATGTGAACCGTTATGGGAAATGTGTTTGTGTGGTTTACGTGAATGACACGTCGTAGGGAATGGGGTTCTTGGTTTTATTGGGTTTGATCGAGTGTTTTGTTAGGGTTAATTAACATGTTTGATTAGGGTTAACGTCTAATCGAATCTAATCTAATCTAATCTAAGATAGCGATTGGTATCTAATCTAACTATTGAAAGACTTGTTGAGGTCGAGAGCGAGTCTTGTGTGAGATTGTAATTTCATTTTTGTAATTGTGTTATCTCGCAATAAATTATTAAGAGACGGTCTCACACAAGACTTTGTCTTACAGGGGAATTAAGGAACTTAGAATAAATGATTTCTTTACTTGTAGGTTATATTGGGGGGTTGGTATTTGGTACATTGGAGAATAAATAGTTCTTTCGTGAACAAGGTTATAATTTCTACAAAGGGATGATTAGATGGTTGAGTAAAGAAGATCGTATACTCTCTTAGATATAAAGATTAGGAAATGATAAGTAGTACGACACCTTGTACATTAACTAGTATGAGCGTATCCGGATTCGAGTGATTTCAATGATGGCTTACAAGCTCACATTTCCATGATTTTGGTGGGGATGTTTGCAGTTTATTAGTCAAATTGCAATAAGTTTTGTGTCGAGTGGCGAGGGTGACATTGTCTCAAAGGGCCTACACTACTAATCTGATGATGATAATTTGTGATTTAAGTGAGTATGCAAACTTCTTTTTAGTTCACCGTTTGATTTTTTATGAATCGTTTCAACTCATAAGAAATTCCGCTGAAAATATATGTAAGCTAGCATGGGGTATTGGGTTTACTACATTTGTTGGAGCTTGGGTGGTGTTGATGTGTTATGTATTAATGCTAAGCTTGATAGTAAATGTGGTTGGTATGTGTTTGCAAACATGTTTAAGTTCGGGTGACTAATCGTTGCCTAACTTTGTTTGTATAACTTTTGTTTGATGTAGGTACATACGAGGACTCGAGGAAAGTGTAGCGAAACGGTTTATTTCATGGGCACGAAATAAGTATTTGTCGGGTGTCACTTGTTATCAACTGGAATTAGAACTTACCTAAGTATTGTACATTTTTTGTATTGAGATCTTCTTATTAGCTACTTGTTGTGGGTTCTTTATGCTTTTAATAAACTTTATCTCTACACTTTTGTGATAGAATAACATACACTTGCTATAATTGTTTTGGCATATAAACATTTATTGTTTCTCCACAAAAAAAGTTTGAAAGGGTCAATGCAATGCACCAACTACATGGCAAAGCTATGCTCAAAACGAAATCATATGGTTATGGAGACATGAAGAAGTCAATTTTGAACTATTTTGCTAGAGTGAGCATAAATGCCACAAAACCCCATCTATCTGTAAGAGTATGTGAGAAGACAACCTTTTTAAATGTGAGCTTGAGGAGATTACATACAACTGTCGGTTGCAATATTGGGTTAAGAGGGTTACAAAGTTAAAAAGAAAAGAGTACGACTTTTTATTTGCTTTTCTTATACTTTGTGAGATTGTCTATCTAAAACCATTGTAGTAAGCATAGCACATTGTGAAATCCTGTGCACCAAGCGCATAGTTATACGGTAACCTCGAGTCAAATTGGCAAGCAACGATTGGCATGGGTATATGGTGAAACATTTTATTAATTGTTTAGATTACCATACAACAAAGATTATGAGTATTCAAATCAGCAACAACAATCAATATTATCGCGAGCTCGAGAAGTTTCCAGCATATGAATTCATAAGAAACACACTTATCCGAATCAATTGCAATTATACTTCTGTAATAAATTGATTGATCGTTCCCTTTTACAGACGATCACATAAAAGACTACACATACCAGATTCATGTGTGTATAATTTATTTATACAGACTCAGAGACATATCGTCACATACCACCTTTTTTGTTCAACCTAACGAAAGTAACGTAAAGAAACACTTGACAATCGAACCATATCCTAACGAAACCAGAGTGAACATAATTTGGTCCGATCAAATCACCAAATCACTCTAATCTAAACACAAGCTGCAAATCACGCTAATCTAAACACAAGCCAATTATATTCTAGTCCGATACACTATTCACAGAGCTCGAACATTCCGTCCAAAAATCGTTACCCAAACACTATTTGTGCAAGTGTCCAACCAGGGACGGAGCCAGGAAAGAAAGTTGAGGGGGGCTCATATAACAATACATGATTTGTTCGAGTTTAATTGATTAGTAACACTATAAAAAAATGTCAATAAATTTTTGATGTTAAGTGCACATAACATGATGTAATAACCTGTGAAGAAAAAAATATTATTAAAAATAGTGATAATTGTTACGAAAGGGGGAAAAAAAAATAATGGCCTTTTGTTAAGGGAAAAAATCAAAATTAAGTAAAACTTAAGTTTGTATTATTTTATTACGACTATACAGAGTACAAATCAATAGCTACGTTTTTTTTTATAGAAGAAAGGAACTCAGGGGCCGTTTGTTTAAGGGTAATCAAGAAAGGGAAAGGGAATAAGACCCCCTCATTCCCTTTGACAGTGTTTGGTTGATGATTTTTGTGATTTTCATTACCCAATATCCCTGAATCCATTCCCCCAAAACCCTCTATCCCCATTCCCTCACCGCCTAGGGTTTTGACAATTACCCAGTTTTGGGTTTCACAGCTCACCCACGAAACAACCTTCCACTGCCACTAGTCACCACATCCGACCCCAACGACAACCACATCACCGCACAAACATCCATGGCCGCCAAGTTCTACCACCGACAACCTAAAGCACCACCACTTGTTGTACTTCATTCCAATAGCAACCCACCCACTACCACCGCCATAAACCAAGCCCCTCTCATTCCGATCGCCGCCGTACGGACCTTCGACATCCCTAGAACGACCGCCTCCGTCACCTTAATAGGAGATGAGAGAGATCAAGCATGAGAAGGGGACGGTGGCGGGCGATCGGAAAAGAGAAGGGTTGTAGCGGCGGCCGGAGAAGACGACAATGTGATGTATGCATGTCAAAGGTGATGTGACAATGGAGATGAGGGAGGAGGGAGAGAGGAGGAGGTCAGCCTGGAATCTGGTTTGAGGAGGAGGGTTTTATTCATTTTTTTCATTAACCAAACATGTGAGGGAATTGAAGTGGTTTTCTTTCCTTTCCTTACCCTTTCTCTTTCCCTTTTCCCTACCATTTAACATTACAATAAAAAATGACAAAAAAATAAAAAGAAAAAATAAATAAAAAAGGAATTGTTCAAGGAAGATAGTGCTAGTAAGGTTGATTATATGTGTTATGTGTAAACGAATATTATATGTATCAAAATTCTTTAGCGTAGCTCCTTCCCCAGTCCAACCTAAAAACGCAAAACTTTAGTGTAGATCGTAGAAGAAGATCAACAACAACTACAAGTCTACAACAATCATCCACTGTAGTAAGTCGTGAGAGCACACAAGTGTAACCTGGACTACTTGGGCAACTAACCCACCTCCCCAAATTCCTCGCCTCCTTCCTTTTCTCTCCCCTTCACCTTTCTTCACCGCCATTAAAACTACCCCCTTCCCATCCCCTCCCCCTTTCCTACAAATAATTTCATCATCCCCAAATCTCATCTCACCATAATACAATTTACCACCCTTCTATATCCCCCCCCCCCAAAAAAAAAAAAGAGTATTCAACTACAAGTTTCAATTAAAAAAATCAATCAATTCAATTCAATTAAACCTAGGTTTTCCATTTCTTCCCCCTTTTTTCCCCCTCTTCACTCCCAAACACTATACTCTTAATACACTAATCCTTCCCGATCAATCCATCAATTTCAATTTCAATTTCGCGTTAATCAAGCATAGAATCAAATTCGATTATCTTTTCTTAATAAAGGAGAATCTAGGTTTTTCTTTTTTTTTTTAATTTGTTATTTAATTGGACGTGGGAGCAATTTCGATTTCAATTCGATTCGATTTTTTTTTTTTTTTTTTTTTTGTTTCATCTAATTTGGGTGAAATTGTCAAATTAGGGTTTTTTGTTTTTGTTGTTTGAAGAAGAAAGAAAGAAAGAAACTTGATGGTGAAGATTGATTTAATTCGATCGACGAACGATTGATTGATTTAATTCGATCAATCGTTCGTTAGTGTTCCGGTACGACGGAGGGGTTTCGGTATTTGTATGGAAACTCGTAGCCGGAAGCGGGCGGAGGCGTCCTCATCTTCTCCCTCTTCTTCCGCCGCCACCACCACCACCACCGGCCCCGCCACCCGCGCTTCTAAACGCGCTCGTCTTTCTAATTCCTCATCTTCTAATTCCGCTGCCGCAACCGCTACCGCCACCGTAACTAGGTCGTCTAGAGTTCGAACTCGATTATCCGCCGCGAAAGCACCAGCAACAACAACAACGCCAGCGCCGCCAGCGCCACCAGCGGCAATGGACGAGTCGACCTCATCAAGAGGAGGGCGGAGAGGCCGCCACAATAACGACAAGGATAACTCCGACAAAGGGAAAGAGAAGGAGCACGAGGTTCGGGCTGCGAGAGAGAGGGAACGGGAGGCGGAACGGGAACGAGAACGGTTAAATATCGAAGCGATGGACGAGGACGACGACGACAATGATAGCGAAGGTGGTGTAGGGCTGTTACACCAGAATTTTACTTCAGCTAGTAGTGCACTACAAGGCTTGCTCAGGAAGCTTGGTGCTGGGCTTGATGATTTGCTCCCGTCATCTGCAATGGGTTCGGCTTCTTCGTCGTCTCACCAGAGTGGGCGGTTGAAGAAGATACTGGCTGGGTTGAGGGCGGATGGTGAGGATGGGAAGCAGGTTGAGGCTTTGACGCAGCTGTGCGAGTTGTTGTCGATTGGGACCGAGGATTCGCTTGCTACGTTCTCTGTTGATTCGTTTGTTCCGGTGCTTGTGGGTTTGCTTAACCATGAGACTAACCCTGATATTATGCTTTTAGCTGCGAGGGCGA
Organism: Spergularia azorica; assembly: GCA_038382645.1. Classification (NCBI taxonomy): domain Eukaryota; kingdom Viridiplantae; phylum Streptophyta; class Magnoliopsida; order Caryophyllales; family Caryophyllaceae; genus Spergularia; species Spergularia azorica. The sequence goes on along the minus strand of JBBYHQ010060187.1, from coordinate 4,447 downwards.
TTACGCATTTGGTTGATGTTTTGCCATCTTCTACTGCTGCTGTTGTGCATTATGGTGCTGTTAATTGTTTTTGTGCTAGGTTGCTTACTATTGAGTACATGGACTTGGCTGAACAGGTCAGTTCTTTTCGGCTTTTTGGTTAAAGTTTGAGCTTTTTTTGTTGCGATTTTTTTGTTGATTTAGCTGTTTGTATTGTATGGTTTGTGGTAAAGTTGTTGTCTTTGTTAATATATGAGTGATTGGAAGGGGTTATAAACTTATAATGATGTTTACGGGGTTATTGTTTGAAATGGGAACAGTCTTTGCAAGCGCTTAAGAAGATATCACAAGAGCACCCTACTGCGTGTTTGCGTGCTGGGGCGCTTATGGCAGTGCTGTCGTATCTTGATTTCTTTTCGACGGGTGTTCAGGCAAGCTTCTCGTCCTTGTACTGGTTTATCTGGTGGTGTTGATACAGTAGCGTGAATGTTAATGTATGTGTATTTGGACATTTTCGAGTTCTTACTTTTGCTGTATGTAATTCAGAGAGTGGCTTTAGCTACTGCTGCAAATATGTGCAAGAAGCTCCCCTCGGATGCTGCTGACTTTGTGATGGAAGCTGTTCCTCACTTGACTAATCTCCTGCAGTATCATGATGCAAAGGTGAGGGTGCCATTTGGTTGTTCACCTCCTTGCAAATTATTAGTCACTCGATGACCAATTTTTTTGTTCCTTGTATGCTCTTTCTGTGCTTTCAGGTTCTAGAGCATTCTTCTGTTTGTCTTACACGAATTGTGGAGGCCTTTGCTGCAGCGCCTGACAAGTTAGATGATCTTTGTAATCATGGTCTAGTCACCCAGGCTGCTTCACTTATTTCAACTAGTAATTCTGGTGGGGGTCAGGCCTCCTTGAGCACATCTACATACACTGTAAGTGCTGTAAATACTTGGTCATTAAGCCGCGGTCTCCAATATTTTTGGTGCTAATACTATGTTGCGTATTTATATAGGGCTTGATTCGTCTGCTCTCGACCTGTGCTAGTGGGTCCACTGTGGGAGCCAAGACTTTACTGCTTCTAGGAGTAAGTGGCGTTCTTAAAGATATCTTGGCTGGATCTGGACTTGTGGGCAACATGTCTGTTTCACCTGCTTTGAGCAGGCCAGCGGAGCAGGTATGCTTATGTTTAGTATCACAGTGTTGCATCTGGGGGTTTTATGTTCAGACTTAGATGGAGTCGCATGATTTTGAGATGACATCTAATTTAGGAATTACTGTTGTATTTAGATTTTTGAGATTGTCAATCTTGCAAATGAGCTGCTGCCTCCACTTCCACAAGGAACAATTACCCTTCCAGCAAGCTCTAATTTATTCGCAAGAGGGCCTCTCGTAAGGAAGTCACCTACCAGCAGTTCTGGCAACCAGGATGAACCAAGTGGAAACACTCAGGATGTGTCTGCTAGAGAGAAACTTCTCAATGATCAACCTGAGCTTCTGCATCAATTTGGAATAGACCTTCTTCCTGTGCTAGTTCAGGTTATAATAGTTAAATATATTATGCTTGGTAGTCCTAAATTTCCATGGGTAGTTGTTTGTTTCTAATGCATTTATCCGATGAAACAGATCTATGGTTCAAGTGTAAACGGTCCTGTTCGTCACAGGTGTCTTTCAGTGATTGGTAAACTTATGTTTTTCAGCTGCGCAGATATGATATCTTCCTTAAATAATACGACAAACATTTCAAGGTACTTGTCGTCTGTTCTTTTGATGTGCTTCATGTACATGTATACCTCATCTATACACTTAGTATGCTTATCCCTCATCCCTTTTTTTTGTTTTCCTTTCCAGTTTCCTTGCTGGTGTCTTAGCGTGGAAGGATCCACAGGTTTTGGTTCCTGCATTACAAATAACAGAGATTCTTATGGAAAAACTTCCGGAGACATTTACAAAGATGTTTGTGAGAGAAGGTGTAGTGCATGCTGTGGACTCGCTGATATTAGCTGCTCCCCCAAGTTCTAATTTTTCACAGGCTGCTACTCCTGAAAAAGATAACGACTCAACAGCTGGAGCATCAGCACGAGTGAGACGTTTGAGGCGGCGGAGTGGGAACCAGCAGCAAGATGCTAACTCTGTTGAAGAATCTAAAAATGTTGTCTCTGCTTGTGTTGGCTCACCTCCTGGTTCTGCTGAAATTCCTTCTGTTAGCTCCAAACTACGTTCCGCTGTCAGTGCTTCAGCTAAGTCTTTCAGGGATAAGTACTTCCCTTCTGATCCTGGGGCTGTTGATGTGGGCATTTCTGATGACCTCTTGCACTTGAAGAATCTATGTGAAAAGTTGAATGCTGGTGTTGAGGATCAAAAGTCTAAATCTAAAGGAAAATCTAAAACTTCTGGTGCTTACGCTGTAGATTTCTCAGGTGGGAAGGAAGAGAGCCTGGTTAGCATAGTATCTGAGATGCTGGCTGAGCTAAGCAAAGGAGATGGAGTTTCTACATTTGAATTTATCGGCAGTGGTGTTGTTGCTGCTCTGTTGAACTACTTTTCTTGTGGATACTTCTCCAAAGAGAAAATTTCTGAGGCAAACCTTCCGAAGCTTAGACATCAGGCACTTCGAAGATATAAGTCATTTATTACAGTTGCCCTTCCTACTAGTATTAATGAAGGAAATGAAGCCCCTATGACTGTTCTAATTCAAAAGCTCCAGAATGCATTATCGTCTTTGGAGCGTTTTCCAGTTGTTTTGAGTCATTCAGCTAGGTCATCAGGTGGGAGTGCACGGCTGTCATCAGGTTTGAGTGCATTGTCTCAACCTTTTAAGCTGCGTCTATGTAGAGCTCAGGGTGAAAAATCTCTCCGTGACTATTCAAATACTGTTGTGCTGATTGATCCGCTAGCAAGTTTAGCGGCTGTTGAGGACTTTCTTTGGCCTCGAGTTCAACGAAGTGATTCTGGTCAAAAGACATCAACATCTGTGGGTGATTCTGGGGCTACAGCTGCAGGCGCTGGTGCTTCTTCACCATCTGCTTCCACTCCAGTTTCCACCTCTCATCGCCAGTCAGCTAGATCTAGATCAGGTGTTAATATTGGCGACAGCTCTAGAAAAGATCCTTCTCAGGAGAAAACTAGTAGCTCTTCTAAAGGGAAGGGAAAAGCTATACTTAAACCTGCACATGAGGAAACAAAAGGTCCCCAAACAAGAAATGCTGCTCGAAGGAAAGCCAATTCAGAGAAGGATGCTCAAACGAAATCAACTAATGTAGAATCCAGTTCTGAGGTATGATATGTGTTTATTTCTGCAACTCTTTGTGCTACTTATATTCAAACTTGTTATGCAGTTTATAGTATGAGCTTGTACCAGCAGCCAGGAATTAGTATATAATAATGTGTAACCTTTGGTGAGCTTCAAATATGTATTTTTTCTGTAGTGGGTCTGTTAACTATTGCCTTCTCTTATTAGCGTCACCTGAACTTTTAGTGTGTTACTGCACTCCTTTGGATTCTGAATCTTCTGCCTTGTTTGTTTACTTCTTGCGCTTGAATATTGATCGGTTCACAGCTTTACCACTCCATAAATTTCTGATGTACATTAATTTCTCTTCGTCTTTCCAGGATGAAGATCTGGAGATGTCTCCTGTCGACATGGATGACGCATTGGTGATTGAAGATGACGATATCTCAGATGAAGAAGATGACGATACTGAGGATGTATGTGGATTTGTTAAGTTTTATACTAATGGCTGTTTTAGACTTTAGTCTTTGTCTTTCCTTTCGAGGACAAAGACATTTTTTACAATTTTCCTTTTTCTTCGCTTAATTTAATGCTTGTGTTGTTGCTGTGTGTTTGTGAACCCAATAGTCATATCTTCAACTTTGTACTTTTCTATATTTTTCTATTACCGCTCATATGAGATTGATTTTATCCCTTTAGAGGAAGAATTAATTGAGGATGAGTATGTCCGGTTTGTCAAGTGACATCTTACTTGTGTAATTGCGCCTTATATGTTCAAATTTGTGTTTTGAAGGTACTGAGGGATGATACACATCCTGCTTGCATTGCCGACAAGGTGCATGATGTTAAATTGAGTGATTCTGCTGAGGAGACTGCTTCTGCTCCTGCTTCCGCTGATAATCAGACCAATCCCGCTTCTGGTTCCAGTAGTAGAGCTGCAACTGTCAGAGGGTCAGATTCCGCTGATTTCCGCAGTGGGAGTTCCTTCGGTTCAAGGGGTGCAATGTCATTTGCTGCGGCTGCCATGGCTGGCCTTGCATCAAATGGTAGAGGTATCAGGGGAGCCAGAGATCGCCATGGACGTCCTCTTGGTGGTTCCAGTGATCCTCCCAAGCTAATTTTCTCTGCTGGTGGAAGGCAGCTTAACCCAAATTTGACAGTATACCAAGCTATCCAGAGACAACTTGTTACTGATGAAGAAGATGAAGAGAGGCTTAATGGTGCCGACTTTGTTACCAGTGA
>JBBYHQ010059889.1:0-31216 GCA_038382645.1 Spergularia azorica | reverse complement strand
ACCAACGAAACACTTGTACTCACTATACGCCATTGGTGTACTGGAATAGAGAAAGGACACAATTTCGGAAAAATAAAACACACAAAGCCTCAAACGAACGCACGTACGTACAACAATAACAAGAGTATACGGCAACCAACAACAATGTCAAGAATTATAAAGAAACAAAATCCCAACAAAAAGTGCTACGGACAAAGATACCCAGCCAAGGAAAATCCGTGATCTTAAAACGCCAAGAACGAACCTAGTCTACAACCCGAGTCTCCTGATACCATAATAGAATTTGCCCTACACCAATATTATCTGGATATCATCGATGCATTATTCACAATTGGAAGTCCTATTTATACAAACGGTACCTTGAAAAGCAAGGCATACGACTCTCCTAAATACATAAGGAACACAAAAGATATTACGATATTTACATAAAATCGACTTTCCTAATAGTTAAGTACTACGTAGTTGCATGGTTTTGCGATAAGCAGGGGCTGGTTTGATTAGTTCATCCATAGTCTCGTAAAGCCAAACCTAGCTTCCTACGTATTTTTTTTCATAAATAGTAAAATTCGTTCAGAATTCGCCATTGGCATTTATAATGAGTACGTTGACGAGAACAAAGACTCGTAAAATTGAACTTTATTTAACTTGTTTCACAACTCAACAAGTCCACATTGATGGAGGATACTCAAAAGGGCGCTAAAAGAAGTTTGTATTGCTAACTTTATTTAGTTCAATTCAGATCAATTGGACGCATTATACATACCCCTTCATTTCCTTTATTATTATACATGCCAATTTGCGACCGATTTTCCATAGTTTGCGACTGATTTTGACGGTCGCTTTCACTAAATTCTTTACATTTCTTTCAAATATACGAGAATAGTTCAAACGAAACGTAAATTACTTAAGAAAACAGAGGGAGCATATCAATTACTAAGAACAAACCCTCGTAAAATATATGGTAACTAAGAAATATTAGCAGTCAAACTTTGATCCTTCGAAAAGAAGTCAGGTACAAATCGAAGTCAAATTCTTTGATCGTGGAAAAAAACAAAAAGAAGGAGCCAATATAGAGAAGATAGTGAGGATGGGTGGCACGTGGGAACTACTCTCCAAAGAATGTCCGCCATCTGTTCTCACGTATCCCTCCACAGCTGTCAACTCTCTGTTATTACGACGGCGGTTACCCAACCAACCCTCCCATATCTTAACGGAACGGAACCCCTTTCTTTATACCCGTCGTATTTACGACCGTATATACTCCTTCATTTCGGGTTTAAATCACATAGAACCAATGGACACACTTATAAGGTAGGTGTACACGTTAATCGGTTATATTTTTTCTAAAAATTGTCTGACGGTTATAATTAAAATATTGATCTATCCCGTCATGCAATTTTTTAAAACTTAGATTAGCCAAAAAGCAAGTACGTCCACCTCAACAAACGTCCGTGAGCCCTAGACAGCTTAAAGCCGAAAAGGACGTATATCTGTAATTTGTACGAGATCAAAACTGCATATATATATATATATACTCTTGGATATACAACACTACCTCTATTTCACTTATTTCTTTAAATTCGGTCTAAACTCTCTCTCGCTATCGAGATTAAACATAAAAAGAAATTCCGACGAACGTAAAGAAATGAATGGAATAATTACCGAGAACGCACGTCGTTAAAAGAAATGGAGGGAGATTCTGAATGGGAAGAGGAGGGAGGGAGAAGGTGGTGAAGTGTGATAGAGTGAGTTGTGGGGGCGAGGGACCACGTGGACCTTTCAGGATATTTGAGATGTTCGAAAGTGGAACCCCTCATCTTTTCTTGGGACCCTCTTTATGTGGGTCCCACTACCCCCTAGTGTCCGTTTGTGCACCCCTTTGCCGCTATAAATCCAACCCCAAAACTCACCCGTCTTTCTCACTCTGCATCCCCTTCTCCTCTCCTTCTCTCTCCTACCAAACAATATTCTGCTCCATTCCAATACATTACGATATACACAACACAAAAACAAATATTTCAGGTAACCATTTATTTTATTCAATTTTGTCATATGGTTTCTTTTTTTATAATATGGTTTATCATTTTTGTAATTTTGTAGATAGGCAAAAATGACAAGGCAACAAAATGTGGTGGTTTCCGGAACGGTGGAGCAAAAGCCGCCACCTGTTCCGGGCAAATTCCTAGCTGTGGTGGACGAAAGACAACTGCTGAAAGACCTTGATATTAATAATGTAGGAAATAATGGCCGCATTATTAGTTCTTGGGTTGAGTCTATGAGAGCATCTTCTCCTACACACCTCAGTTCCACCCCTTCGTCTTTATTATCCCGTGACCGTGACCTCATTATTGTAAGTCAAACCCTTACCTCGTTATCTGAAAACTCGCATTTAAAAAAAAATGCGGGTTTATTTGGAATAATTTCTTATGTTTTGTTGATCATATTTGGTTTTATTGGACAGCCCTCTGCTCTCGAAATGTTCGAGCAAATCATAAAAGCGTCGGAAGGGAAACAAATTGTTATGTTCTTAGATTACGACGGTACGCTTTCGCCCATTGTTGATGATCCTGATCGAGCCTTCATGTCAGACTCTGTATGTAATTTTAATCTATCGAATTAAGTTTTATATAAAACTTTATATTATACACTCTAATAACAATTACTATGAATTATGATTATAATGTTTTTTGGGTATTGATAAATTTGCTTGTTTGTTACGTAGATGAGAAGGACAGTGAGGAAATTAGCTAGATATTTTCCAACGGCTATAGTTAGTGGGAGATGCCGCGACAAAGTTTACAACTTTGTTAAATTAGCAGAGCTATACTATGCTGGAAGTCACGGTATGGATATCAAAGGCCCCGCGAAAGGTTGCAAGTACCTTAAGGTTTGTTCCTTGTCCCCACATTTTCGGCTCGTTAGCGTTTTTTAAATCACGGAAAATGATATAGCGTCACCTGGCTGTATGTAGGGAAGTCAAGGGATTCAGTTTCAACCAGCTGGTGAATTTCTTACTATGATGGATGAGGTAATTTGGATTTTTTTTTTTTACCCATTTTATGTCATTATATAATATATACTACGTGTTGTGGAAAGAAATAAAGCTTAAATTTTTTTGTACTGTTTTTAGGTTTATTACAAAGTTTTGGAAAAAACTAAGACTATACTTGGAGCTAAGGTGGAGCATAACAAGTTTTGTCTCTCTGTGCATTTTCGGTGCGTGGATGAAAAGGTTTGTTGTCTTGTTAGTACTCGCCTTTGCGCCTCATTATCGAGTGAGTTTTTCTGTTCGCTGATACGTAATTTGTTGATTAATGGCAGAAATGGACCGAGTTGGCACATGAAGTAAGGTCAGTGCTAAAGGAATACCCGAAGTTGAGACTAACGCAAGGACGTAAGGTAATGGAAATTGGCCATCTACTCTCGATTATTACTTTTAATTTTATTTTAACATATAGTGTGCTTTTAAGATAAAAGAAAAAAAAAAAGAAAAAATGAAAAAAGTTGAATGCGATACGCCAAAAAAAGATAAATCTGATTTCTAACCAATTGTAAAATGTACATGTACAGGTGTTGGAGATTCGACCGACTATCAAATGGGATAAAGGAAAAGCTCTTGAATTTCTTTTAGAATCACTTGGTAAGTTTGTATTGTAGTAATTATGTAACTGTATATATGTCAGTATGTGTGTATATCACTGTCACACTACTGACGTTATTATCAGTTGGTTTTGCGTAAAACCGTCTTATATTAGTTGTATAATCGTGTTTTGATTCGTGGCAAAGAGACTGACTTTAGTAGAGTCGTTATGTTTTGTACTTTAGTTTAACCATAATAGAAAGGTAGGATTATGTTAAATCATAGCAAAGATCTGTCACTTGACTAAAATAATCCGCACTTAATTAATTAAACTAATGTGATTGTTACAGGTTTGGCCAACTGTAGTGATGTTTTTCCTGTGTACATTGGAGATGATCGCACAGATGAAGATGCATTCAAGGTATCCTATGTTTCTTGTAAAGATACAATGTTATTTAATTTACGCAATAGTCAAACATGATTGTAGCGAGAGTCTCTTTATAGGCACTGGGGCGAAAATAGTGAATTAATCTCGTAAAATATGATGATATCAGGTCTTGCAAGACAGAGGACAAGGTTTTGGCATTCTTGTGTCTAAGTTTGCAAAGGAAACAAATGCATCCTACTATTTGCAGGAACCAACTGAGGTATTACACTTTCAAATACGAGACGAATCAATGATTTTACGAGAATTTTATGTATTACGTTAAAAATGTATGCTTAATTTGTGGAATGAATTTTATTTTATGGCAGGTCATGAGCTTTTTACAGCGATTGGTGAAATGGAGGAAGCTTTCACTGCGAAGGCAATTCAGGCTTTAGAAAAAAAGAAGGCATTTCTTATTACGGAGTATATTTTATTCACCCAATCTACCTTATCTGGGAAATGTATATGTACAGAGGTGGAATGGGTAGTATTTGCTGTTAAGTGTTAATCATCCCCTTAACTTAGGGTAAATTGGTATTTAGTACTACTAAGAATTCTAGTAATTAAGTAGATAATTGTACATAAAGTCCGAAAAAAGCCGAAATGATATTCGGCTTCTGCTTGTACATCTTGTAACTAACCTAATTAAGGTACCAAGCTGGGTAAAATGATTGATGAGATTTGTGGTCTTTGTCAATTTGCAAGCACTTTGGTTTATGAACAAGTTTTCACTGATATACAGTAAACACCTATAGAGATGTGGCGCACTCACTTAATTTCAAAACAAATTAAGGGCTTGTTTGGCAAGCTCCTACTTCTCCAGAACTACTTCTCAGAAACAGTTTTTGAGAAACAATTACTGGAGAAGGAGCTCCAAATTGGAGCTTTTACTTCTGAGGCACAAATTTACACTAGAAGTGCTTCTCAGAATTCAGAAATAGTTTCTCAGTTTTGTGTGTTTTGCCAGTTTCCAGTTTGTAGGACCCAGAAACAGTCCAAAAACACTTCAAGAGTTTGACCAAACACACCCTAAACCCAATTGTCGTTCCACATAGTTAGTGTCAACGACCCTACTATACGCCGTAAATTGAATGTTCTGATTCAAGGATCCATGGTCCATGAACCATTATTATACAAGCTACAAAGTCTTTTATGATCTAAGATATGGTGAGCCCACTAGCTAAAATGGAGATAGGAACAAATGCACCAAAGGATCATGTTTTTGGAAGATGTATGCTTCCGATCTCTGAATGAACCATGAAGTAACCTGGAGTATTAATACCCACGTCCATGTGTCTCGGAATATGCCTCTCAAAATCATTGTCCAAGTGTATGTGACTTTCAAGTTTCAACTAGTATGATTCTGTTTAATTACTTTATGTAAGATTTTCGGCAATTTGTTATACTTTTCGTAAGCTAATCTGAATGTAGCATCACATTTTCATTGTAATAAAAATCTAAATTCGGTTTCTTATTTGATGGCAATGAGTTCTATAGCTAGATCTCCTTAATCACCTCAAATCTCAGAGAGCTAAAGTTCTGTAGAATTGATGGGTTAAGCACTTTAGCCGCTATGCAATGTAATTGATTGGTGACTGGCGATTCAGAGTTTTTTTTATGTCAGTGTGAACTCGTGGCCGAAGCAAATCTTATGATTTTATTCTTTAACACATTTATTCAATTCACATGCATGAATATATATAACTGTATATCCCGATATCCAGCACTAGCTTGTTCACTGAGAAAATCGTAATGTTGAAACCGATCATCATTCTAGAAGATCCATTAGTATATTCCTAGAAATATAATGGTACGAGTTCACATAAATTTGAGTAGTTACATTGTTTGTCTTCTAGAATAGTTGCCTTGTGATTTGCTCAAGTTTGCCAATTATAATACATATCAATGTACATTTTTAGTGATGATTCCATGTAGATAACACTCATTATGAACCCTGGTATAAGTAACTTTGTTCTTAATTAACTAGAATTTCGACACGCCATGTATGTGTCAATAAGTGAACTAATGACATATTTGGATACATGATAAGAAATGATAATTATGGCATCACATAAAGCCTAAATATAACTTAGAATTGGCTAACCTAAAAAGTCGGAGGTTTTGTTTTTTCTCGGCATTCTACTACAAAACAAATAAACTAATGCATTGTCCATCGTTATCAACATTAGTAAAAGCACTTCTATTTAAGCGCATTGTAATAATGGTGGCTTTATCTTGTCATATATAGCCATATACGGAGTAGATATATAGACTATAGTTTCTTAAGAGAAGTTTGATCCAAAACTTTAATTTGAGATATTGCAACTCGATCACAAATTGATGATGTTTGGAGGGGGCCTAAATAAAGATGAAGTTAACAATAGAAGGGCCTGCAATACAATGTAGCTCTTTGATTATCAGCAAAAACACCTTTCGATTTTTGTTATTTATCCAATGCTTGCTGAGTCAAAAGAACTCATTGTTGACAGATTAATGGAAATTTTTAGCAGTACAAAGTTGTTTTGTTTCCATCTGATCACTCTTTTTCTTCGATTTGGTTTTGTTTTCTTATTGTGTTTGCCGTTTTTTATTTAATTGCGGAGTAAATGTCAATTAGTCCGATTCATGACTTATCATTTGGAGCAATCCGAAATAAGTTTTTTTGTGTACTTCCTAAACCATGTTTTTCCTCGTATACTTTGACCATTCATTTAGGACAAAAACTTTGAAATTGCATGTAATCTTTTAGAAACTTCAACACATATGTGTGTCCGACAATTCTAATCGAGTCGATCTGAAATTCTGAATGTCACGTGTTTGTGTATTTTGTTACGAAAACCCTCTCAATCAAAACTCAAAAGGCCTAGCTAGGCTAATGTTAAGACTTAAGGCCGAGACAAATAGTTTTAGACATTATTGATATAGGATTTTAGGCAATTCCAAAACATGAGTTATATATGCATACTAGTAGTATAAAATTCCCTTTTGACTTAAATAATACAGTGTTCGTAGCAAAGTATGAGGTATCTCCTCTTTTATGGGGATAAATCATCAGGCAGCTTCTTTCACATTTTTAAGATAGCTGGTGTATGTAGGAGATTCTTGGTTCAATAATTGATGAAACCACCAATCCATATAATCGGTGAAATGTAGAAAATTCTTTGAAGTACGCACAAAGTGTATCATATAAGTTTATTACTCATTACTTCCGAATGCTAGCTGATCAGAATCTCGATACTACTCTCAGTAAACCGGTATTATACCCATATGTCTAATTGAACTTAAACACCAAAGGCGGTCACAAATGTTACGTTAAGTGTTAACATAATCGTAATGAACGAACTTACGGTGAATGATACGTCGAATGTCCATTACGGCCTTACTACTGTAAAACTTGTAGTTGGGGCCGGGGAATATTTTGAAATTTTATCTGTAGGAACATGGTGGATTCACTAGATTAAGGATAACGACAATTTGGAATTAACATTGATTAATACAGTTGATTAATCAGACACTTAGCATTAATATAGTAAGATTAGTAATAAATCACATGCGAGGTAGTTGGGAAAAGAGGATCTTAACCGGCAATAGCAAGATTCGAAATGTTTGTTACAGGGGTAGACTCGAGAATTCCGCCAATGAAGGGAATCTATGGTTGAAAAGGAGTTGGAATTGGAATCTCTTTTCCTAAAGGGACGAAGAAGAATGCATATGCAAATGTAAAAACACCTTATTTAATTGATTTGATTTGAAAATCGATAGTTCTATACCCACATTTTTTACAAGTTGGCATGAGAATCTCTGCGGAGACTATCTGATTTTGAACGTGGAAAGTTGGCATTGACTACTAACAGTTTTTACCTATTTAACACATTTCTCGAAAAATCCGTAGTTATATTACACTCTTTATCGGATTCATTGCTTGCGATGACAACCACCACTACATACACTAATGTATATGATTGAGCCATGTGTACATTTATGTAAGGTTAAAATAAACAATAAATAACTCGACAAATGTTAGCAAGTTCCCTTCGTAAGTATGACCGGTCCGTTGTAACATGAGTCACTTATGTGAAAATTTTCGAGGATTTTAAGCAAATGAGCAATTCTGTCCATTCATCAATTGATTCTCCCCTAATTGCTATCTCCGGCCAACAGAGATTACATATGCTCGTAAGTCTGATAATATTTAGAAAGGCTGATAGAGCAGCCCGTTCGTAATTCGAATTGCAGCCCATGCCCGGTCCGGTAAACATGAATACGGAATTTAATTTCGCGATCACCTACCAGTTGGGCCACATTAGCTTACTTCGGCCCAAAATATAAACAAGACCTTCACATTAATGGATTCTCATAAGTGGGTTTGACCCGACGTTTTAAACCAAGCCCAAAAGAAAAGAACTCGCTCTGTTTTACTCTTTTGTTCACTTTGTTCCATATTTCCGTTTGACTTTCTATTTGTTCAACATCAAAAACATCAAATATATGGAGTACTAATTTTCGATATTCTCATATCTTGTGATCAATATGTATTAGAAGTAGTTATCGACAAATATGAAATTTACTCTTTGTGATCAAAAGTTTATAATATGAAATTTAAAATACAAAAATTGGTGTGAATCGATTCTAAGTTTAAAGCGGAATCTACTATTTATTTATCAAAACAATCTTTACAGTCTTATACTACCAGTTGCGAATTAACAACAGTTCTATAAGGTAAAAGTTTCGCTATTTGTAAAATATGACTTTTATCAAGTCATTAGACAATGAAATGGACATCTCATCAACCAGCAACTAATCATAACTTGCATGTCACCATCCAAGCATTTAAAAAGAAAACAAAAAGAAAAAAAAAAAATCCACCAAAATTTTCTATTCGTCCAGCAAATACTAACATGGCAATGCTTATACCATGCTCCCAGGAGCATAAGGAGCATGATGATCCTCCTCACAATAAAGGAGTAAGACCACACTTAAAAAATTATTTTTCATTTTTTATTTTATGGACCCCACCCCTTTATTGTGAATGGGAGCACCATGGTGCTTGTGCTCCCGAGAGTATGATATAATTTACCCTAACACGGTCTAGTCGACTTGTACAATCTGAAAAAATTAAAAACTTGTAAATAAATAATAAAAATCTCGTGTAAATTAACCTGATAAGTGATAAGCTTCCGAGGTCAATGATTTGCTCCATTCTTCGTATCAAAATAATACTCACATATTCACATAATATTCCTCAACCTTAATATTATTACTTAGATAAGGACAACAATAAAACATCTACATTATATATTTACACCATTTCCTCTATTATTATTTTCCACTTCTTCAACAAATACATAAAGTTGAAGAAACTTAGAGATACAGAGAAACTCTTACGATGGCAACCAAGCGCTCCTTGGTCAACTTGCTCGTCCTCACATCCTTCTTTTGCGTCGTCGCGCTTTCATCCGCCCATGTAAGTTTTTTTACTATTCGATCGACTACCACTTCACAATTCGATCGACTACCACTAACACTTTGTCTGCTGTTATAGTTATGAAATTTAATAGTTTATGATCATTGTATGTTTATTGTGATCAAATATTTGAGATCTAACTATGATGAACTTTTTTCTCCTAGGAAGCTCAATTGATTGATGTACAAAATAATGTGAAGTCGTTACAAGACGACGAAAATAGCTGTGTATACACGGTCTACGTAAGAACAAGTAAAACGTGGAATGGTGGAACGGACTCAATCATCAGCGTAGCCTTTTATGATGACACACGTAATGGTGTGCTAATCAAAAACTTAGAAGCTTGGGGTGGTGTGATGGGCGCAGGTTACGACTATTACGAGCGAGGCAACCTAGACATATTCACGGGACGTGGTCCGTGCCTAGACAGACCCGTGTGCTCCATGAAGCTCATGTCCGATGGCGAGGGCGAGCACCACGGTTGGTATTGTAACTACGTTGAGGTCACCACCACCGGACCACATATGCAGTGTGGTCAACAATTGTTTACTGTTGAGCAATGGCTCGCATTGGATAGGTCTCCCCATGAGCTCACGGCTGTTCGTGATAATTGTAAGAAAACTCGCCTAGGCCACGGTCGCACCACACTTCTCCCGGTCGATAATGTGCTTCATAGAACAGCTTAAAACTTGTTATTATATATGCCTATGTTGTGTTACATACTACTCGTTTCAGGTCTAGGTCCAGGCATCTCGAATGTTACTAGCTCGATTGCTTGGCATGTTATGTCCGAGTATGTATAGTAATTAAATAGCTATTTATCTGTAGTAGATGATTGCCGATGTTGGTGAAATCATGCCTCCCATATATAAGGTCATGATAGTCATAGTATGTCGAAGAACTTGAATAAGAGATTGATACATGGTTTGCGATGTGTGATGATGAAACATTGAGATATTCGATCAATTTTATGTCATTGATCACTAGATGGTGATTGTTGTTCTTTTTTCAAATTATTTGTCCGTAAATTCCTATTTGATTATCATTTACTGATTCTATACACAAACTAGCCACCAGCTAATTTCATCCCGCCGGCCCAAATCACATAACGGAATTTTTAGCATTGTACGTGTGTGCACAGTGCAAACGTAAAGAACATTATTGAAATGAATCTCGATCGAGTGTCGATCGGATTGGTGGCTCTTACCGCCACTCTGTATGTATGTAGGAGGATGGAGCTGTGTGATCAAGTGTTATATTGGATCTATATTCTATAATGCGCATACAACGTATCAGCTGGGGCACATTGGAGGTAGAAGGGTACTCCTATCAAATAACGTTACTATCATGACAATAACAAAACATACAATAACAATAATGCAGATGGACACAATTGAAGTGTGAAAATGTGATTTTTTTTTTCTTTTAAAAAAAAGGGCAAACACCCTTGTTGATGTACGTAGCGCCATGTAATAGACAATAATTAATAGGACTTATTGCACCATGGCCTACATTAGTGATTTGTAACGATGGAATTCTCTTGATCATACATTTTTCTAGCTTGATAAGGCCAGGGATAAGTCACATTTATTCACAGTTTCACAACTTATTATCGATCCTCCTAACCTCGTCTTATCATGAGCATATATGGAGTAATTTACTAAAGTTAAAAAATGTCATTGACGACACTTTACCATGAGATATGATGATTTTATACAAAAACTCATGTGTTTAAATATTATTACACAAGTGATTACAATCTTACCAAAGTATTACATGTGTATGTAATGTGTTTATAAGGTGTCAAACTCAATTAATATCGAAAGCAATTTAATTTTGGCTAAAAAATAAGAAATGAAACAATGTAACAATATTCGTGTACGACTTATTAACTTACGTTTGTGGCGACAAGAAATTGGATCAAGCACTATAATCTAATTTCTCAATGATGACATTTTTGTCTCATCAAACCCTAAAGTCTAATTAAAGGGGTGGAGCAAAATTCATTTTCCATGAATCATGAGAACTTTTGTTTTATAAGTTTTGAATCACGATAGACCCTCCGCGTGGGGAACGTGGTGGAGCGTTCTAGACAAGACGTAGTAATCGCATCATTAGCTACTACCATTTGTACCTTATAACAAATGATAATATAAAGATTATGGACTACTAAGTTTTGTTTTTGGTCCACTACCTAATTATGTCGATTTCTGTTTTGACTAGTTATGTTAAGATCCATCAACTCGAGTCATAGTGCAACTTGTTAGATTAATAGAGGTAGACGAGGACGATGAGTCTAGCGACAAAGAAACTATACATATGAAAACTGATAAGCTCTTAAACGGAAAATTATATCGTACCCCAGAGGGTATATTGAGTTTTTGTACCCCCTCTAATAGAAATGATGAGCAATGAGTGCAATTTGATGAGCAACGACAACTTTTGTTGAGCATCAATATATACATCAATCAACTTATATTTACGATGTTGTAGGATGATTTCTATTGTTTTTTTACTCATATCGATGAATGATGGGCATATTCATGTTTGCTTATTAAAATATCGGCGAATGCTCATCGAATATTCGTGAATTGCTCATCAAAATATTTCGGGGGTACGAAAACTGCCTACCTCGCCTATGCTAAAGGCCGGCCCTGTTCATTTGTACCTAATATAGATTAAAAATTATGGAGTAGTAACTAAGTCAAGAACACAGAGTATGATACGAGTATCTCGATCCTCTCCGCTTTTTTTTTTTCTCATCATCTTGTTTGTTACTAATATGACATTAAATAAAATTAAAGTAAAGTTTAAGTAGTGTTTCATAAAGTTCACTAAGCTAAGGTACGTACGTAATAATCTAATACTCGTACAAAATTTTGATACCGAAATGATCAATTAACTATGCACATTATTATGTTGGTGGTCGTCTTTTTGTTGATTGGTGAATATGGTGATCCACATTCTGATCTAGATCTTTCCTCCACTCGTTCATTTCACATCTTGGACGCATTTCAGGAGCATTTGGTCACCATTTCATATCACATGATTATGAATTTTATGATAATGTATGTCTCCCTTAATTTTTTGATATCCGTAGCTATGTTCAAAGATACTCAAATCCTACTATCCAAGAAAGAAAAAAACAAACTTAAAAACCTTGGCATCAAATGACTATTGTTTATATTTTGCATCAACAAACTTAACACAATAACACGCTCATCATCTCATATAATTAACTTCGGTGATACCTACATTTTATATTAAAGAGTTAGAGGCTAGAAAAAGGTTATGAAAGAAGCATGGTTTGATCTAATAATAAGGTTAAAAACATATATTTTTTTCTTTTTTCGGTGAGAAGATGTATGTAATACACTAATACTTCCACTAAAGTGTTGTTTCAAAAAAAAAAAAAAAAAAAAAACTTCGACTAAAGTGAAAGTACGACGTTAGTATGGACTGAAGTGAATGGAATACTTTCTTTCTACGTTAATACATAACTATTTAATTGGATAATAGTGATCAATGAATATATGGTAACAAATCAGGATCATAATTAAAAGGAAGGATATACAAATGATTTTAATTTGGTCCTATAGCTTGTCCAGCTTGGATACTTTACTATAATAAGTAGAGGCCATAACTTGTGAAAATCAGACTTGAACCACCCCACTCTTCTTCCAGTTTACTGAATACCCCTAACTCCTAAGTAGTGTCATAAATCAGATATCTAGAGAGAGAGAGAGCACAGAAATGGAGAACAAGATGGCCCTTCTCAATACAATGATCTTGTTATCAACCTTGATCTTCGTCGCTCAAACTGTAAGTATCCTTTTTTTTCCGACGTTACTTCTCCTGTCGCCAATTGATTTCTGAACGTAAATAAAGTATTTTCTCATTTCATGATTATACCTATATATGACAGTTGTTCGTGTTAGCTAGTCGTGTTAGCTAATCGATGTTAAATCATTTTACGACTAAGACTTTGTCATCGATCAATAGTACTGAATCGACAACGATTAATGATTATATTATTGGATCCTTGTACAGGAAGCTAAGGATGAGAACAACTGCGTGTACACAATATACGTGAAAACCGGATCAATCATAAAAGCAGGAACAGACTCAAAGATCACACTAGAGCTCTACAGCAAAGATGGCAACGGTGTACGGATCACTAACATCGAGGAATGGGGCGGGCTCATGGGCCAGAATTTCGACTACTTCGAGCGCAGTAACCTGGACGTCTTCAGCGGTCGAGGCCCATGTCTTAGTGGGCCGGTTTGCGCCATCAAGGTCATATCCGATGGGTCCGGCCCACACCATGGTTGGTACTGTGACTACGTTGATGTCACCACCACTGGCCCCCACTTGGGTTGCGCCAAGCAGAAGTTTGATGTTAGTCAGTGGCTTGCTACTGACGCTTCGCCCTACGAGCTCACCGCGCTTAGGAACTACTGCCCTTATGATGGTCTTAATCTTAAGGGTAGTGGTACCATTTATGTCATTTAATTAATTCCCTCTTGAGTAATTGGGTTTTTGTTTAAGACATGGAAATATTGATGAGTTTGTGTTTGTGTTTGTTTTCGTGTTTGTGTTTCACTTGTATAAGTGAGTTGTGCGTGACTGCGTGGTTGGTTTGAGACTGATCGACCACTTTTGTATCTCATGTCCGTCGTCTGCAATAAAGACTCTAGTTTTAGCAACGTATGTGCCGCGTCACATAGATTGATATATATGTACCATGTCGATTGGCTTAATCGATCGGTAATGTGCACTACGAGTAGTATCTTTGGTAGGGTACGAATTGAAACTTTAGGGTGGACGCTGGAGCTCATCTAGAACTTACCGACCAACTATTAATTTAATGTTTGATTAGAACGTTTCTTTCAATTTTCGCATTTGTTGTCTCAATTTACAATTGTTATGACTACCCGTTGAACTTTGTAAAGTCGTTGGATCACGGGTAGCCAAGGGATCAACCTCGAGGTTCACAAAACACTAATTATACAGATTCGAGCTTAACAAATTTCAGAGAGGGTAGATAAATGTACAAAATTAACAAAAATGTCAACTTTGACAAGATATTAGTGAGATCTTAGAGAATTAGTCATCTTGTGGCTCAATCTGTTTCCACCAATTGCGTTTAGAAGAAAAATAAAAAAGAAAGGAGACAAACAGTATACTCTAGATCAGATCATAATAGGAGTAAGTCCGATGCCACCAAATCCAAATAATCCGGTCTGAATAAAAAAGAAACTTAAGGAAGAATACACAGTCAGCAACATTATCTTAATATCATAATGTACAATAATGTCATGCCAGCCCATTATTGCTGATGCATATAATAATATGAATTTCAGCCAAACATATACAATACGCAACTAATTAAGCAGAGCAATCAAAGGAGAGAGAAAGGTCGTCTATCAACAATGGAGAGCAAGAGATGCTTGCTTAATGTCTTGATCCTGTTGTCATTCGTTTTTGTTGCTCGATCAGTAAGTTCTCTTACTTCTCCCTCTGTCGTTGTATATTTTCGCACATTCGTCGTACATAAAATGTATATGTAGTCTTTCGCGTTTTTCATTACATAGTGTATTATGTTATGTGTGACGATGATCTATTGTATGATTTACGTGAATATTAAGGCGGCGGATCATAAATGTATTATCAAATGTATTCAACATTGATTATAACAATGTATCTGATATATATGATGGTTTGATACACAGGATGATGAATTCAGTTGTGTATACACGTTCTACGTAAGAACCGGGTCAATTATAAAGGCGGGTACGGACTCACTCATCAACTTAGAGCTATGGAACAAGTATGGTGACGGAGTTAGAATCAAGGACATTGAGAAATGGGGTGGGCTTATGGGTAAAAATTACGACTATTTTGAGCGTGGCAACTTGGACGTGTTCAGTGGAAGAGGCCCATGCCTTACTTCACCGGTGTGCGCCATGAAGGTCATCTCAGATGGGGCTGGCGCACACCACGGGTGGTACCTCGACTATGTCGAGGTCACCACTACGGGCCCACATTCCGGTTGCGCCCAAAAGAAGTTCGATGTCATGCAGTGGTTAGCCAGAAACACCGCACCCTATGAGCTAACCGCGGAAAGGGACTATTGCCTTTATGATGACCTTAATGAAAGTCGGTCCACTAATTTGAGGTCCATTTCTTCTTCTTAAATGATTTTTTGCGTGATGATGAGCCCATGGGCCATGGTGTGGACCAGTCCAAGTGTGTAATTTGTTTGAAGCAAATTGAGTTTTGATCAAGGCCTAAGGGGTGTGTGAGTGTGTCATGTGGTGTGATTTAATTTTGTCATGAAATGGGTTTTGTAATTTATTTATATTTAATTCAATAATAATTGGAGTATTGGTTTTGGTTTATTTGGCTTTGTACTTCAAATATTTGTGGATGATCCAATGTAGGTACAAGGAATGAACTTTTACGTTCATGACAAGTATATAACTGCTCCAAATTGTTTAAAGTCTTTGATCGCAAAGATGTTCATGATAAATAAGAGTCTTATGTAATGATAAATTCACGCCATAAATTACCTGCTCCACAAAGTTCAGAACTAACTAATTCATAGTATCTTAGCTTGCTAACATACCCTACTCCGAGGTAGATTTTGTAAAATTGAGATGGAGTAAATCACAAAATCACCATAGTATGTAAGAAATGAAAAGATAAGCATGTCATTTGGACATTTGAGAACGAACTTGTGCATATCCCAAACGACTGATCACTATAAGCAAAATTCATCGTGAAAGAGTGATGATCACGACACAGATGGAATAATATTAATTCAATCCTGATTCCTGAATTGATACTATCACGTTTGTTCCCACGTGATGATTGCTTTCTCTGCCAAACATATTCCGATCTCGCCATCAATATTTTATTTTTTAAAAGGAAAAAAGATGAGATAACAGATCTCTCTTTTACACAGAAACAAATATCAAAAGATAAATAAAATAAAAATAATGTTGGGCAAATTCATTTACGTGCCTGCTGTCTTTATCTGGTTTTGGTGAACATATACCGTGTCTGCCTATCATGCCACCCACGCATCATTTGAAGATTTGGCTTATATATCAAGGCGCATTGAGTGTTTTGTGTGTCTAATTCTTTAGCTACAAGTAAAATGAAGAAACATTAATTTTGGGTAAGCATAAAGCCACGCCGCTTTTGTACTCTACGTAATTAAAGTCGTGATTTTTAGATCTAAACTGTCTCTGTTCATGGCATCATGTTGTGCATATTTGACATAGTCGTGGAAGAGTTCAAACGGAAGTGACAGTATGCCTTTTATAAAATAGATAATGTAATTTATCTAGTTTATTGGTACTAACTGTACCGTTGGTTAGCTGATACTCATATCTTCATCTAATAATAGAACTAACACTTCATTCTCAATTCTCCATGGTGATTTCATACTCAAAGTTTCTCATGGTATTAGAATAGGAAAACTGGATTGGACACATAATTGTGAGACAATTTTGAGCTAAACTGTCTTTGAAATCAATCGGCAACAAAAAGAAGTAACTTCGAAAATGTTTTGACTGTTCTTATAGTTTCTTTGTTATCGTTCTAATTAAGGAGATCGTTGTAGGTGAAATATTGTAGTATCAAGTTGATGTAACGCGTTTCTAATATGACAATACTATCATTGATAGATGGTTTGTATTGATTGATGACTTTAAAGGTGTGGTACAAGCTAAAAAAATAACTCATTTAGTATAGTACTGTATAATATAATAATGGCTCGAGCCAATTAAAACGAAGGCTTAATCAACCTGATAATGAAATTAGTAAAATTCAACATCATCAAAATTATTGTTTTAGAGCTAGAAAATTCTACTGTACTCGATTAATGACAATTATTGTATTGAAAAATTGGCCCTTTGTACCATATCACATGTGGACATTTAAGGTGCCCAAATATCATCATTTGTCAATTGTCAAGTACTAGTGGTATTACCAATTATTGTTTTCAACCTCTCAATTTTTTATTTTTATTTTAGTTTCACTCCAAATTTAAGAAGCCAAGATAATCATCTTGTCAAAGCACACAACAATGGCGAACAAACATTTGTTGCTCAATGTCATCATCTTCTTGTCATTAGTCTTCATTGGTCAATCTGTAAGTACACAATCTTTCCTACTTCAATTTTCATTCGTTTCCCTCGGATTCATCACAATGTACAAACTCCATCCTGTCCCGTTTCTCTGAATTGTTAGCGTTTGGTTTGAATTCCTATTGCATATTCAGATCAAAACGTTAACAGTTCAATACAACGAACACGGTACTGGTCTATTGGGTATGAGATCAATCATATATGGAATTATGTGTTATAATCCCATTTTGTCAAGTGTATCTCGTGTCTATACTATACACGTCGATTTTGCGTGTATTGCAACTCCACAAAATTCTACTATTAGTCGGTCTTACTAGAGTTGTCGCGAACGTGTTTTTGACTAATGGTATGGTATTTATATATGCATCTACAGGATGATTACGATGACAAAACAAAATGTGTGTACACTGTATACGTAAGAACAGGATCAATCTTCAAAGCAGGGACAGACTCCAAAATCAACCTCGAATTTTGGAACAACAACGGGCATGGTATTCGGATCACCAACATTGAGAAATGGGGCGGGTTAATGGGCCAGAACTACGACTACTTCGAGCGTGGTAACCTGGACGTGTTCAGTGGCAAAGGCCCATGTCTTAACAATGGGCCAATCTGCGCAATGCGGGTCATTTCAGATGGGTCGGGTTCATACCATGGGTGGTACTGTGACTACGTCGACGTGACTGTAACCGGGCCGAAAATGGGCTGTGCCAAGCGGGCCTTCCAGGTGGACCAGTGGCTTGCAACTGACACCACTCCGTACAATCTCACCGCGGTTAGAGATAAGTGTGAGTATAACCTTTCTAAGAATCGTCAACCCTTAGAATTTCTTCCCAATCAAAGGTCGACTTTTTCATCCTGATAATTTTTTGGTGTGTATGATTGGCAAAGATGTTAGGGGATTTAATGTGTGGATATTAACGAAATGTCGTAAATTTGTTGGAAGTGATATTGAAGATTAGAATTTAAAATTCGAATGAAATGAAGTCGAATTTTTTTTTTTTTTTTTTTTGTGTGTGATTTCTTTAGAGCAAAGAAGAAATTGTTCAGATTTTACCATTTGTGAAAAGAGATTAATAAAGACGCGTGTGAATTCGCCCGTTCATATCAAGTGTTTTCTTGTTGGATATGTTAATGAGGTTGCTCTACATTTCGTTAGTGTTCTGTTTGGTTGATGACAATTCTTATATAACTTTGAACTGGTGTAGACGATCAAGATATGTACCTTCTAACAATAATATGATATCGTGATTTGTTCAAATATAAAAATGTGACCCGATTGCAAGTTCAACAAGATGTCCTCAAGTTTGACATCTTCTTGCACAAGCAGTAGTTGCATTATACGATCAAGTAAACAGAGTTTTGCACCTTTGAAGTTGTCTTTCATTTGCGCCATATCTATTGATTTCGATTTTTAAGAATTTAATTTGCCACACACCTATTGTACACGAGTTTCGTGCTGTACATAAACGAAAGAAAGAAACACGATTTTTGCCCATCAGGTCGAGTTGATCAATCGAATTTGTTGAACTACCTAATAACAAGAGATACAGAGTTACAGACAAAAACACTCCTGACAAACCTTTTACACCAGTGATCCACATTGCGGTTAGGGGACGGAGGGTTCTTTTCCCTCGTGGTTATATATACATCAGAGAGTCACACCTGAAGCGTAACACACACGAGAATTCCCAGATTCTTCATTTCCTTCTTCAATCATCATGCGCTCTGTCTCTACGGTATGACAGCAAACAAATAAAACCAATGGCAAGCTCCACTGTTTCTCTACAGATGTTTTCTGTGTATGCTAGCTTATGTATTCTTTGATTGAGCACTCCAGGGACTCGTAATCGTCTCCTGGAACGTTCTTTACACTTGACCCACTTTTGTATACTTTGAACACTGGCAATGACTTAATACTCTCCGATTTCATTAAGCTCTGGTTATCTTCAACCTCGACCTGTAATTTTAGAACATTCACAATTCAGATTTCTTATATGGATCCAACAACATTTAGGCCTTAAACTCAAAAAGATTTGGGATCAGTGGGCATGGAAATATTATATGTTACAACTACGAATCCTGCAGTTTTAGATCTTTCTTTGTACTACTAAAATCAAACAATGCAAACAAGATTTTGTGAACGTCACAATTCAAATTTCTTATCAGGAACAATAAAGCCTTGGCCTTCAAAAGATTTGGGATCGGCTAACATGAACTATTATATGTTACAACTACGGATCCTGCAGTTTCAGGTTCTCCTTTATTGGTACTACTATCCTCAGACAATGCAAACAAGTTAGGACGGAGTAATACCTTAAGGAATGTCACAGTCGGGTATCTCTTGCTGAGTTGTTCCATGAATTTTTGCGTTCTTTTGTCTCCTGGCTTATTCAGGAACCACGCCACTGATAAACCTATTCAAAGAAAACGATCATAAACATTAAACTCAACTCACATTCAGGATGCCTTAATAATTGATGAATTTAGAATTGTATTATATCTAATCACCAGGCCATGATGTCAAGCTTCTGAAATGTTCGGTGCTTTCTGTTTTAACAACACCAGCAGTGCCATATCTCATATTTGACACATCTTCTCCACGCTGTTTCTTGAGATTTAATTGGGCCTCGAACAATGCCTTTCCCACATCCTCGTCTCCTGGTGATTCTTGCAGCAGTATTTCGTAATCTCTTACAGCAGCTTCCCATTTTCGCAACTATGGAAGCAAAAAGAAAAACACTATGTGAACCCAACTAGACCAGTTCGATTTCAAATGTTCAGCAGTATACATAGACTATGGGAAATTAGCCCTATGATGATAAACTACCATTAAATAGAAGTAGTTTAGCATTACAAGAGAAAAATAGTATACCTTGGCATTACAGTCTGCTCTTCTTAGTCTGGCCTTCGAGTATGAAGGGCGTACATTCAGTGCAGCATTACAGTCCTCGACTGCTTTCTCAAACTGGCTGAGCTTAAGGCGACAAGTAGCTCTGTTGCATAGTAACACGGAGCTATATGGTTCATGTTCAAGCCCATTCCCATATGCCACACAAGCTTCCGCGAATTTTGACTCTTTGAAGAGGTCATTGCCACGGGATCGAGCTGCAGACACAGCTCGAGCCCTTCGTGTAACAACACCCACATCCCTGTTAGATGAGTCTAATCTACCCGCATGTTGAACTGCTTCCATTGCATCATCAAACCTGCAAATGGCAAGCCAGATTCACACACTTTAGCTCCAGTGCAATGCATTATGTCAATCACATTCGAATTGCTTAAAGTTTTCAGGGTGATTTTTACTGCAATACAGGAAACTTTCAAGTTCAAAGTCACCAGAAACGGTCAAGTATATATCAGACGATTTAGAGTGTGGACTAGGCAAAATACAGCGACATGAACACCAACCCTGTAAAGGATCCACTACGATAAACTATGCTATGGTAAATCAGAAATTAACAGCATGAACTGGTCACTAATCTTGTTTGACAAGTTCATATGTGGACCTGGCAAAATAAGTATTGCCATGAAGGAATCAAATACATCCAAAAGTACTATTTGGCTGATTTGCTGTGGCAAAGAATCATATTTAGTATATAGTTCAATCAAATCATATTTCTCCAATCAAACATTTTGAGCTGTCACACAGTACGTGAGTAGATCCATCATCATAGCAACTAATAAAAAAGGTGACCTTTTAGGCAAATCAGATATTGTTCTTTTTTTCCATTAATTATAGAAAGCACCGTTAGGTTTGTCCTAATAGGGGAAAACAACAAACCACAACAAGCATTAGACCAGATATGGCAAGCTTTTTAAAAAAGAAGACAAACCTTCCGGCAGCCATGTCAACCTGAGCCCTGATCACCAACAGTGTGGCATTCCCAGCAGGACCAAAGAACTTCGTACATTGGTCAACGTCGAAATTTGGACCGTTGGTTAGTGTTATATCAGCATCTTGATGCCGGTGGAGTTTCATATATGCCTCAGCTTGCAATGAAAATACCTGTGTCATGTAAACAAAAATAACACAACATTGTCAAACTTTTTCATTAAATTAGTTGCAATACTCCATATGCTCTAAAAAAAATGCAATTAAAAGGATTCGAAATCAATGTGGTTTTACAAGGACACAAGGGACAAACCATTGGTGCAGAATCTGCTCCAGCAGCCATAGCATTGCCAGATTCTCTGAGAACTGTGTGCCAATCTTTTAGCCTCTTTGCATCGTCACATTTCTTCAGGTGGCTTAAGATAGCTTTCGCTTTACTTGTCGCATCTGGATCAGCTTCTGGCCCGGCTTGTTTGAAGTGATGAATGGCCTTTTCTGCTTCTCCTAATCTAACAAACATCCATACAGGATTACCAAATGTACAAGCAAAATACATATAAAATTATAGACAATTAAGATGGTACCTAAGATAAAGATTTGCCAGGCGGTGATGAGCCCTATGATATCGAGGATCAATGCTAATGGCTTCTCTGCACTCAAAGACAGCCTCAAGGAGCCGGCCAAGCGCAGTCAAAGCCGCACTCTTGTTACTCCTGTACGATGCCTGGGTCGGGTCCAAATCAATAGCCCGTTCATACAATGCCAAGGCTTCAGCAAACCTGCCATTCTTGTAATCCTCATTTCCCAATATCTTCAGTTCCTCAGGATCCATTCTGCAGGACAATGCTCTACATAGCGAATTGGAAACTTCCATAGCCTTCCCTCCATTCTTTTGCTGCAGTTGCTGCTGTTGCGGTAGCTGCTTTAGCTGTTGCTGCTGCGGCTTCTTATTCACCACATTCCCCACCCCATACTTAGATGAGACATTTTCATTGGCCACTTGGTATTCTTGCCTGCTGTTATTTGCAGGTTTTGTATACACAGAAGTTGTTCCCCCAGGCTGCCTTAAGTTACCTAAACTGCTATGTACCATCACATTGCCAGAAGAAACACGGACAAGATTACCCCCTCCTCGGCCCTTTTGATGCTCGTTTATCATCATCTCCAGCTCACCTGAGATTCCCATCGCTTCCTTAGGAACCGTCTTTCTCGTATTTTGTCCTTGACTTTGAGCATGGTTCTGTGTTACACCATTGTTCCTTGTAGCTCCTACCATGCTCGTGCCATTCGTGGACGGTGTTCTGCCCTGACTTTTCTGATATTGATGCTGTTGCTGCTGCTGTCTCGGCTGTTGCTGTTGCTGTTGTTGTTGCTCTTTCGCAGGAGGGATCTTGGGTTGGGATTTTGAACCAACACCACGACTGGAGGAAGATTGAGGCGAAAGGTTGCTAGCTTCGAGGTCATCAAAGCTGCCCCTTCTCTTCTTGGAATTATGGCCGGCGCTGGGGATCTTCATCGGACTGTTAATGCTATTAACGCTCCCATTTTCGCTACCACGGATGGAGCCTGTAGACGTCGTTCTTCTAGGCCAAAACTTCCTCGACCCGAAAACCGCATTCAAAAGCCCACATCCTGATTTCTTATCAGGAGATGATACATTGCTCATCTTTCTTTCTTCCTTAAAACTCTCCACAATTTATGTGACAATCACCTCTTTTTTTCTTATAATGTCAACAACCATGACCATGGCTACCCATGCATGCAAAATGCAATGATAAAAAAAACAAGGAACAAAATAACAACTAGATGACAAAACCTATAAAGGGTAAGATTGAAAAAAGGGAGAAAAAAAAAAGGGGTCAAAGAAAAACTACCAAAAAAACCAACCCTCCCTTAAAATGTAGGGTTGATCATCATCTCATCTCAATAAACAGGGTTGCAGCCCCCTGAAGTGGCTGCACAACAATCCCAAGTTTTTATAGTCTTCCTTCTAGGCGTAATGCACGTCTATATTTTTATGTTTCTTTTTCGAAAATTTGCGAAATTTGTTGACAAATTCTTATTCAATGGAAAAACAACAAAAAACAGGGGAGAAATGATGTTAGAAGCCAGAAGGTAATGCTCAGGTTCATGGGAATTCTACCAAATATTTATTCCCTTCTTTTAATGGGTTATTTAATAAAAAGTGGAATAAATTAATGTTTTTAACCCTTTCCTTATCTTTTCATTTTGTATTTTTTTTTCCCATTTTCTTCAATAGTCAAATTGATTTCCATCAGCAAAAAGTTTTTGTTTGGGCATTTGGTTGATGGGACAGAGAAAAGATAGGGGACCCTAGTAGTGGGGGAGAACAAGGATCTTTAGATTTTTAGAAATAATATTTTAATTTGTTAAAAGGCAAAATAATAACAAAATTATCTTTTATAATAATAAAATAAAAATATTCTCTCTCGTCAAAATAGCCCCACCATTTTTGGGTTTGGGTCCTCGTAAATTTAGGACAATCGATATAAAGAGAAAAAAAAAACAGGAACAGTACATCGTGCAGGTCTCGTGTTCGAACCCTAGCGCGATCAAACGCCATCTCCGAAATTGGTACAGACAAACTACCATGGAGGAACCAAACCCTCGTACAGTATAATTTATCTTTACACTGTATAGGATTGAAGTTGTGGTTAAAATTAATCATAAACAGACATGCAGAGGAGCAGATCACAGTTCTGTTACCAGCTAGCAAAAATTCACCAAGATTCTTGGTCAATAATATCGCAGTAAAAAACACAAGAAAGAACCCAAGGGTGTGCAAGAGTGCAGAGTGCAGAGTGCGTCTTTATTACACTTCCAACGTCTGTTTTTATCACAAAGTGGTAAAACAACTACAAGCATACATACTGGCAACACTGCAGTTACAACTGTCGTATGACGAAAGTGACTCGCCTTGATGCGTAAACACAGATGCACAGGAAAATTCTAGTTCAGGCACCAGACCAAGGACAGGAATCACAGGACTACAGTAGTACAATCTTAAGTAAGTCCATTACAGTGAGACGGGATGCGAATTCAAGGTTTAGAGTTCTTTCAGGAATTTTCGAGTTAAAAGATTGCTCAAAAACCTTGTAAGCTTACGTAATACTTATATCGTCCTACCAAAGTAAAGTTTCTAATGTCTACATGTGTTCTGGACACGAACACTAAAGATTACGTCTCCTAGTCAAACAACATCATGCCCAACATATGGAATCACATTTCTATAGTGCTCAGTTCAACCACCAAAAGAAAAAATAACGCGCAAATTATAAACTAATCAGAGCTTCGACAGAAAATTATGATATAGCCTGAGTCTAGAACACGTTTCTGAAGTTCGTAGAATAAAGAAGCTTTCATTTTTGCTGATGAAACTTGAAACATGTATTCAAAGTCGAAACCGAGTTCCCGGTAGCAATTAGTCTAAAAAACTAAAGTCACAAGGTCAAAAGAATGAAGGGACCTCTTTTTTAAGCCATGTAAACGATCATCATCCACCTAACCACAAGCCAGATAGCCATCCAAAATCTTGATTTGATCACCAAAAATTGACATCAGGCCCCTGAGCAAGACGACAGAAATAGCGAGATAAATAAAATGTCAGAGCATCCATCTGCTGTCATATCAAAGGATTTGAAAGGACTGCCCACAATGATAGGGGAGTAAGTACAGGTACATGACATTGAAACATATGTTACTTAGACTCGAGCGTGTCCGAGTGTCAAAGTCGGAATTTTTTTTCCTACTTTTGGCCTACAACAAAGTGTCCAACGTGTGACACGCTTGGTGTGTGCAATCGAGTGGTGAGAAAGAGGACACACTGACCATAATTAGAATCATGTATTAAATACTGTATACAACAGCAGAATAAGAGTTTCGGATTCGTCAGAAATCTCAACTATAACTAAGTCAACCAGCATGAGGAACAAATGCTTACAATTGTACAGCAAAGATTTGACATTGAATCAGAAGCAATCAATATATTTAAGGTCAGTTAGTTTTCTGTTTTGCACATCGTGCAGGTCAACATTATACCATAAGGAGATGGTAGAAAGAAACTGCACAGCTATACAAACAAATGCCAACTTGCAAACTAACATCAATGACAGAGCATTGCAATGTAAACGACTAAGACATGAAAACAAACATCTACTAAGGTCAAATCAACTGCATCAGCAACAACCAACATCATTTCCACCTACCAGCTATCCTCAAGGCAAGGACTAATATCAGCAGAGACTTGGTGCGCATCATCGCGTCAGAACTAATTCCTCATCAATGTTCTCAGAGAAAGCCCTAAATCTTGCCTTCTATAGTTTCAGATATGATATTCAGAAAATTGATCCTTAAGAGTAGAGACCTCTAGATTGATACGATAATCTATGGTAATCTAAGATTTTCCTGTCTTCCCTTACCCAAGGAAAAAAAATTAAGATTTCCCAAGTCTAAACACTAAACACTCACATGACCACAAACTGCACCATGACATGAGTGTATGGCCTCATTTAACTAAGAGAGGTCGAATGAAGAGCACGGCATAACTAGTTCTTCAGCATCAGGACAAGAAAATGCTGACAAGCGCCAACATTTTTCACATTGTACTGCTTCTCAAAAACTTTGAACTCCCTCTCATCAAGGAGGGAAGAGGGGTTCCTTTATGGAAAGCATTAAGAAAGTAACTCTCTTGTTTAGAAACTAGGGACTGCGTTATGATATCTGGTGTTCTCCATTCATCAGAACGTCATTGAAATTTCCAGCTGTAAGATATAATGAAGCTAGAGTCCTGTACTAATGTCCTAGCCATCTGACTATCTAACTATTCTCCAGCCCCTAAAATGTATCAGTGCTTAATTTCACATAGGCATCTGAAAACCCACATAGATCATCCAAAAACCACAAAAGAGAAATTTGCAAGTTCATTATGCTTACGTACATCATCAGCATTCAGGGCCAAAAACGATGGCAGAAAATTTGAAATGTACCATAATATTGTCTAGCTAGCCCGAAATAGTTGAAGTCTAAGAGAACGGAAAGAGAAGTGTCTACTGAATCAAAAAGGTGTATTAGTTTTGTGCGCAACATTCTAAACTACAAGCATAAGAAAGATCTCCATGTCCTATTAAGTACAGATTAGTTTAATTCTAGAACATTGTCTTTGCAGTTGCACCCCTAGCAAAATATATCCAACAACGGAATCTCAATTTGAATAAGCAAACTCTCTGTACTGGCTGGTTATGGCGTTACGCGTATTTATTCAAAAATTCAAATCAATACTGTGACTGATAATCAACAGCTAACAGCCTCTTATGTCTTACCGTATATATATAGTATGTACGATACTCAGCAATCGCATCCATTAACATCTGGTGGTCCACTTCTCTTCAGCTCTTTAGCTATAGCTTCAGACAGGTCTTCGGCACCATATTCCATCCCAAAACATCTCACTATTTCCATATTTGGGTTCATCAAGTACCTAGACATTCCATTTTGATTATTAAAGTGATCTAGTGAAATCAGTCAAATCAAAAGCTTTAGAGAGGGAACAAAGTTTACATATGGTGAGAGGTCTCAATAAGGTAGTCATTTGCATCCTCTTGAACTTTCTTAAAAAAGACACGATACTCTTGTGCCATTTGCCTTATAGAGCTTACAGGTCCAGTTAAGCCCACTATTCTTGAGTCAAATTCTGCAATTTTAAGGATGAAAAGTAAATCAAATCTGTAAGCTTTTTCCAGCTTTTAACAGGTAGAGACAGTTAGTAGAATAACCCACCTTTAAGATAGGCATCAAGCTGGGAGGGTGAATCGCGCTGTGGGTCAATCGTCACGAAGATTGGCAGAACTTTACCATCTTGTTGAGACTCTGGTTGCACGCAACAGAAGATGTCTGATTAAGAAGTGAAAATAATCAAACAATACATATATAAATTAGAGGGAAAGCACTAAACCTAATATGGATATGGCTTTTGCCATTTTCTGCACTTCCGCTGGGCCCACATCAGGTGATGAAGTATAACCAAAGTAAAGGAGCACCCAATTTCCCATGAGATCCTTTTCAGTAATAGTTTGGCGTTTTGTATTTATGAGGGTAAACGGACCACCGATTGAGGGTCCCTTCACAGTGAGACCTTCCTTTGATCCATCGCCTGAGCAAGAACAGAGACACTGAATTAAGAAAAAAGCTCCTCTACTGACTGTTATAAAGCATGTCGGACTGATACATAAGCCTAAAACTTTTCCGTATCTTCTAGATAATGCAGAGTCAGTTGCAAAGGGATCAAAAATTGAATGAACAGCAACAACAACACTACGCCATTGCGTCAAAGGCTCCCACCTAGCGCGAAGAGGGGGGGGGGGTTTCTGGATACGCAGCCTTGCCCCTATGTTGAAATCACAGGGAGACACATTACAGAATACGAATGACCAAAGATGAAAATTTGAGTCGCAAAGTGCATCAATCTAGTGTTACTTCATAATATGAGAAGCATATAGCTTAGTGATCCAGTTGCTTTATTCCATTACATTCCAAAAAAATAAGTCTTCATTACATCTCTGTAGGCTAATGCCATCATATGGTATATCAAACTTAATCAGTATTCAGCTAAGAAAGTACTTAGAATAATATGAACATCTATGTCCGTAAATCAGAAATATATTTCGCAATTACAATTACTCCATAATCACTAAACCATAAGCACTGAAGGAAAGAACAGAGCCTTAAGAGGAATCAGACTTCTTGATATAAGCCGAAATGACAAACAAGGCAAAGACTCGAGGCCATAATCAAGCAATAAAGCTTTCCAAAGAAGACATGTTTTACTGCATCTATCTCCAAGTTCTAATAACCCAATAGACTTGTACATTACTCGGGTAATTCAAAAGAAGCTTTGACTCCAACTTCAAAATTGCTAAACACATGATACTATAATACAGTGACTAAGTCACACCCCACCTCCTAGGTACATCAGATATCCGAGTACCTTATGAATAAGAAAAATATAATTCACAAACTCAAAACATAGAGTGGAGGGAAAATTTTACAGGCATATAAGAAAGTCAACAATCAAATATACTTCAACAGTTGAGTGATGGAGCAGAAAACCTTTATCAACAGCTCTTCTCTCATCATTGTAACGAACGTAACTAGCCACTCCAACAGCACCCAGTAAAGCAGCAGGCTGATATTGAAAAGGGAACAAATCAGAAACAACCCAACAGAAAAGATTGATCGGCTATAAGTTAACCTTTATCAACGGAATTTATTTGTATCGTAGTATTAGTCAGGGAGTTCAAGAAACATACAGCGCCAAAAGTTAAGAACGGATTAGATCTAGAACGACTATAAGTTGAGCTTGTTTCAGACATCAACTCATGGCTCTTTACTCTCTCATTTCTGCGTCCAGCTGACTTTGCAAAACCACGGAACTGGAACCCCTTTGATGGGCCACACCTATGGAAAAAAAAAATTCCTCCGTATTAAGTACACCAAACATAACTCAAATAATTGCGAGTACAAGGTGCAACTGGCAGCTAGATTACCAAGACTTCAAGCATCTTCCTGAACTTCACGGAGACACGGACTATGTTACCCAATAGATAACGCAACAAATACAAAGATGATAAACATTCTCAACTTCTCAGGTTTCACACTAATGCAGTCATGCAGGCAGAAAGATATTATTGGCTCATACTGACTCCAGATAATGCAGCACGATAACAAACAGCGAAACTGGCTGGTACTAAACAACCTCAAACACAATTTCTCCTCACGACACTATCTTAAGGTGAAGTTCGAGAATCCTCATCATCTCAATTACAAAAGTGCTGATTGATATCCCAGCAAGCAACATATTCTAATTAAACCAGATTTTGTCCTAATGCCTATCCTTTACATGACTCGTTTCTCTTAAACACGTCAATCAAATACCGTAAACATTCAGCATAACACGGACAATGAATCAATCAAAATCACAGACTAGCCTCTATGCAACCACAAAGCACCTGGTCCAGAATGTCATTCAAAGCCAAACACAAAATCGTAACAAATGTCCGATTCTTCCCACCCTCAGCTTAACGCCTTAACCTATACAAAGCCGAACACTGAATCGTAACAAATGTCCGATTCTTTCCGCCCTCAGCTTAACCTATACAAAGCCAAACACAGAATCGCAACAAATGTCCGATTCTTCCTGCCCTCAGCTTACACAAAGCCGAACACGGAATCGTAACAAATGTCCGATTCTTTCCGCCCTCAGCTAAACCTATACAAAGCCGAACACAGAATCGTAACAAATGTCCGATTCTTTCCACCCTCAGCTTAACCTATACAAAGCCGAACACGGAACCGTAACAAATACGCTTCAAGCTTTAAATTTCAATCTCTAGCAACATCACTACCACCAGAAATGTTCAATCATAAGCCTCATTATAATTTTTCGCCGATTATCTGACCAATTCCTCAAAATCGACACCTTACGAGTTCATATCAAAACTAATGAAGGACCAAATTCCGGCAAACTAGTTGCTTAATCAAGCTCAAACCCTAACCAAATGCGGCGAAACGGCATTAACAATCGTTGATCAAACCCTAAATTACACCTCTAATTTGAACGAAAACGACCTAATACAATCAAAATTAAAGCTTTTGTTCTAATTTCATCATGATAATCAAAATTACCAAAAAAAAAAAAAATTGAAGTAGGAGAGAGAAAAAGAGGACGAACCGTTGAAGCGAAGTGGCGGCTTGAGAAGTTCGCAGAATTCGAAGAGATTGAAGAGCACACCTATTCATAATTGTTGACCTAATTTTATGCTGTAATTTCTGAATAATCAGAACTATGTTGTGATAGCTTCATTCGTCAAGCTTCTTTCACAAGCAACAGTCGATATCTTCTGAATTTGAAAAGAGAGAAAGTGAAGTCGAGAGTAACACAAATTGCGGTTTTGTTGGCGGTATTTTTCTTGAGGAAGGGGTCACTCTTGCATTTGTGTGCTGCCAACGCTTCTTGTGTAATAAGACGCTAGTCCAACGCGGAACAAATGTAACAACCGTCTTGCCCTGTATAAAAAGTTCGTACTACCTCCGTTTAATTAAATTCTTTTTGACGTATTACTTGAATATGTGAGAGAGATTCGATTACAGGATTCAAATAAAACGTAAAGAACTCAAAATAACGGAGTGACTATAAAGTTTAAACGAGATCAAAAAATAATTAAATTCATTGAGACGATAATTAAACGTTTTAATGGGTGGTTGTGAGTTGTGACAAGGCTTGCAATAGAAGTTCCAACATGATTCGTTATAAAATGGTACTCGTACAACTATTGGTGTAGCCATAAGGGTAGTGATATAAGGAGTATAGTTTTATGGATTCAAAGGGGTTGCGACCAGCGACTACAAGGGACGCAAAGACGGTCGGCGACTAGTCTCCACAAAATGTTGACATGAACGGTCATCAAACTCTGACTAATCTTAAAAAAAAAAAACAACAAAATTGTTTTGCTCTCTATTGCTAATAGGGCTTAACTGGCTCCTTGCTTTCAAACTTCTCAACAGGCACAGAAAGCATATGCTTAATCTTCATCCTGTTGATCGCTGCTGCCGGATTTAGGCTCTTGGGACATGTAGCGGTACAATTCTTGATAGTCCTGCACAGGGGTGTTCACCGGTCCAGAACCGGACCGGACCGGACCGACCCGGTAAGGACCGAGGACCGAATTTCATGAAAATC